>JAFELO010001376.1:320300-397765 GCA_017140195.1 Eumaeus atala
CGTTTGCCTGCTGTTCGCGGTGGTGATATTCAACGCGTACGCAGCGTTCATCACCTCGGTGCTGTCTGTGCGCGTGGCCAGCGTTGGTACTGTCGCTGATGTTTTACAATCCCCCAACTTGAAAATCGGATACATTCGGAACGGAGTGGATCAAATGTATCTCATGGTAAAACACTTTCTTGGGTTTACTCCTTAAGTGTGAAATCACTCAATGAGAAAGAATATGTAGAGTAGGATTTTGTGAAACTTTCAACGAGCTTATGTAGCTTACGTGTCTTGTGAGCTTTTCACCTGGGAATCATTCGCATCAGTCGGAACTAACAAACAGTTTAAAGTATATAACTTCTATATAGATAGTATTTATATACTTAAAAACTGTATTTCGTGCACAAAGGGAGAGCCCTTTCCCCTTTCCAACTTGAAAAACAGTACCCGTAGATACATGAATCATATACATGCATCGGTGGCCTATAGTCTGGCATATGTGTGGAGAGAAGAAAGGTAAAAGGACGAGGAGTAGACATCGGCATGAACTGTTGCATAGAAATCAAAGGTCCCCTCGACCCACATAAGACGCCCGGCTGTCATAAGTCCAGAGGGCCCCATAGTAATTTTATTGAGTGTAGCGAATCCCCCCCCCCCCAAGGGGCCAGGCACTGTACCTATTGTGCTGCTAAGATGTGCTGCAGTACTGGAACCAGTGTTGACGTGCCTTTTCGGATTTTCTTTCTCTGGTGGCGTCATCTCGAGTTTTTGGAAAACGGCTTCAGTGCACCCGATCCCACAAATAAAACGCGGCCGTTCCGGTTCATCCAACTATAGACCCATTGCGATAACGGTTGCTTTGAAACGGTTTTTTTAAACTTCTTTATCGGTGGTGGGTATTCCTTTTTTCTCTCACGAAAAAGCGTAACGGCTGCGTGGAGGGGTTGTCACTGGCAAGTTTCTTGGTCTTGAATTTTGTAGTCGGTAGTTTCACTTTTGTTATGTGTTCAAGCACTCATTATAATTTTATTTTGTGACAGTCTACAAAGGACTCACAGCTGAATGCCTTCTACATTCGTGGCTACTCCGAAGCAGAAAATTTAGTGTCGACTGCTCAAGAAGGTTTATCTAGAGCCGCAAGTCAGGATTACGCTTTCTTCGCTGGACAGCAGGTTGCTAGACGTACAATCAGGTCTAGTGTAATTATTATTTCATGTACAAACCTAAGTGTTCGTACCACTGAAAGTATTCACACCATCACCATTTAAAAATTTCAAGTCCATCGACACAAAAATTTGTTGTTGAAACACAAAAAAACACCAAGTTGTTTGCTCAAAGCATCTAAATCCAAATTGCAAAACTTGGACAAATAACATAAAACCACTAATTTTTACTCAACGTTTTCCATATCCTTGCTAGCGTCTCACGCTAGCAGTTCTTATTCGCTTGGCGTGCTAGCTTTAGGTTGTTCTTACTTCATTTTATTGGTTTTTATTATAATACTCGTAGATTATCTGTTGATAAAATATGTATGGTTCGATTATATAATACCCACTGCAATAGTTTCTGATAAGATCACGTATAGAATGAAATTCTAGTAAGAGTATAATTTGGCATCTCCTAGATCCCTAAGTCAGGCGAGGGGCCGCTGCGCTCTGCGCGAGCTGGCCGTCCACTCGACGCGGGCGCACTTGGCCTTTCCTATTCCTCGCCACTCGCCCTATGCTCGACCTATCCTCGTCAGGTATGATTATACTACTTATAAAATTTTGCCAATAACTTCAATACTATTGACCCTAAATTCGCACACATTCACCATTAATTGATACTGATACTTAATATATCAATTTTGATTGTTGGTTTAGTTTGTCAGGACCTATATATTACTCTAAATTGCGGTCAAGCCGCCCAAATAGGTCAATTAAGACATGTGTGTTTCTGTATCTGTATACACTAGTTACAGGTGTTATAATTGTGTTCACAGTCTACTGCGCTTGCGCAGCGGGGGGGCGCTGGCGCGCCTGGCGGCCGCCCTGGTGCCCAGCATGCCTCAGTGCACACCGTCCTCGGGGTTCGCATCTGCCCGCGCGGCTGACGTACAAACCGCTCTTTTTATTCTTCTGGTTGGACTTTCTACCGCCGTTGTCCTGGGTAATGATTCTCATTCAGACAATTGACATATTTATTGTTTTACACTGACAGTATGTCACGTGGCATGGATACGCATGCGACCCTTTTCACATGGCTCAATGGGTGTCGCATGCGTATCCATGCTACGCGCCAGTCCATGTAGATAATAACATGTTGTTGTTAAAGTAACAATTGGTCAATAATTAAACGCCCTGCGTGAAGTTACATCATAATTATACGAGTACTTTGGCAGAAAGGACAAGAAAGACTAGTCGATGATGACCCCTTACACGTAGGCTCGAGACGTAGCTGTTATAACAGATACTGGGCCACAGGTCAAGAGAGCCGCACCGTCTGCGGTTATCAAACATTCTTGTGGGAAAAGTTGTTACGTTTTTTACAAAACTTGTACAACCCGCATAATTCTGGACCCTATTAGTCAAAGCGTCGTGGTAGGGCCTCTGTAAAGGGACTATTCAACACAAAAATATTTTTTCAATTCGGACGTTTTATATTATTAGTATTTACACACAGTTTTATATCATTTTTATCCGACAGCGCAACGAAATGAATTTTGTTGTATAGAGGACAACATTATAGGTATTAATACCTCTGGGATAGCTCGTCGCAGAAGCCCCTGCCCCTGACAATATCGCTATATCAGAGATATTTTTTATGTAGGTGAGACTTCCGTCGGTGACCCCGATGGTGACGGCGGCGATTCAATAATGTGAAATCTGTTTTTACGAGACTTGGGAGCTTCTTTTCCAATCTTTGTCTTTCGGTGAAATCTACAGTCGTTTTCACAGTATTTTCATAGAAATCTTAATGACATTTAAAATACAATTTACTAATTTAGAAACACATTGTAATTATAAAAAATAAAACATTTTGCTTTTATTGGTTATACTTAGTGTTGAGCTGTGAAGCGTGCTATTTTTTATATCTTATATTATCTTTTCATATAAGATATCTTTAGGTGTCTACTGTTGCTGGGAATAAGAATGTAGTTTTGTAGCAGATAAATTTTGATTGATTTTGAACTGTTATTGTGACGGTAATGCATAATAAGAGGTCAAAGTATGTTAAAGTTATGTGCTATAAAATTCATAAATAACTCATGTTGAAGATTTACTGTTTACAGGTATCGGTGAATATTCCTGGAGGAATCGCAAGAAATATAGACAAAATGTAGAAAAAGGACTGCACCGACTTTTGAACGTAGTTGCTTTAAAATTTTGAAACGATAATGCCACTTAAACATGTAACGTAACTTAAACATATTTCCTATCACAAGTCATTTTAAATGTAATAGTTTTAAGAAATTAGAAAGAACAGCGTGACAAAGGCAAAGGAACTTTTATTTTAGTAATTTGTCTCCTTATATGCTTACACTGTTACCTCTTACCTTGGCTCATTGAGGAGTTAAGGAATGCCTTTCGGAAAATTATAGGGGATATCTCAAGGAGTATAAGCCACATAAATAATCATATACGGACAGTGCGAATAATAAGAGCGCCTTCGCAAGGTAAAGAAGGGCCCAGCTAGGCCGAAGTTCTTAAAGGACCTGTCGAGACAATGTGTAACCCTTAAGGCCTCCCACACCCTCCGGCACTACTTTGGCCTCTTATGTCACAACAACCGCCTCTGTTGCCGACATATATTCCGCACCCATTAGGCCCCACTAGGGTCATCTGTGGACTACCACCAATGATAAAACCTTCGCTATGGGAACGCAACCAACCGCACGATCGCCCTTAGCGAGAACCAATCCATAGTCAGCAGGAGCAGGCAAGCCCACAACACCGTTTAAATGTCTACCACAGCCAGAATTAAACCCCATTCGCTCAGGATCACATCCAATTAGTTCGGGTTGACAGGTTGCGATCGCAAAAAGATGTCATGGCCAGATATTATAAGAGAGCACTCCACTGTGTCCTTCATAACCCACCCGAATTAGAAAACTTAGAAGTTTCCATGTGCAAACTAGGTTTGTCAGGTCATTGACCTATCATACTAGTCTTTGCATACCAACCATCTGGGCAACTTATTTTACACAGCGATATAAAAACGCTAATAAATATAGATCCTTCTGTAATTATAGCCGGTGACTTCAAAAGTCGCCACACCGACTGGTGGGATTTCCGTACGACCCCCAATGGTACAAGGTTCACTAATACCGACCGACCGACCCGTCACGGTTTCACACAGCGTAACAGGCCCATTCAATGCCCCAGTTCTTCTGTTTCGCCCTCATGAAAAGTGTCTCGCTCAACATTAGTCGGAGTAAGGCGTTACACGAGCTAGACTCAGACAACAGGCTAGTAGAATTCGAATCTGATCCCCATGAGAATGTGGTTAGTGACAACGATTATTGACGACACCATCCTAAGAGTACATTTAAATGATTCAATCGAGTCATCGTGACAATATTCTCAATACGATAGAAGCTGTCATTGTGGCGGCCACACACCTCACTAACCATATCTGTATCACGATCGAAAGGTGATCACAACGACATACCCGATAGAGAAGCAAAAATCGATACAGATTTATTTCGCAGGGGACGGTGGGATCGATCGCTTCCTAAGTAGTATAACCTTCTCTCATACAGGCTTTTGCCCTGCCAATCGGGATCTAATATTTCCCCTGCAATATACGACGACGAAAAAGCTGAGATGTTTGCCGACGCACTAGAATCTCAACGTATCCCGAGTACCTTGCGACTAATCCTTTCTCACGTAGCCGAGGTGCATCGGGAAGTTGCGCACCACATTTTTCTACCACTAGCAGGCGACACTATACGTCTTACTACGATAGAGGAGGTGAAACTCCTCATCATACCCAACAAGGTATTTACCTTGTCACTAGACGGTCCCATGGACAAACAAAGTGCTCAAAATCTTGCCACTCATTCTAATAAACCTCAAAGAGTGCATATTCAACGCCCTCCTTGAGGGATGCACGTTCCCAGACATATGGAAGGAAGTCGGTATTCACAAGCCAGGCAAGCCTATTTATTAACTTGCGCACAATTTGCCGTCCAATAAGTCTCATCAATTCGTTAGCTAAGTTCTATGAGAGAGCTCTCCTCGCATGCATCAAAGATTTAGTTAGGGATAACGAACTCTTCGTAGACCAGCAATTCACGCTCCGCGAAGCTCACAGCTGTCCGTCACTCCTACCCCGCCTCGCGGAATATGTAAAAATAAACCGACGACATGCTCAGTCTTCCTCGACGTGGCAAAAGCGTTTGACAAAATCTGTCACGAAGACCTGATTAGCAAACTATATCGTCTACAACTATCAGATAAAGTAGTATTTGTCATTTTGACTACATACCTAACCGTTACTTCAGATACATGATAGAAGACACACTATCCTTCTTGCACCGCCTCAGAGCCCGAGTCCCCAGGGCTCTATACTATCCCTTACCCTGTATAACCTGTGCACGAGGGATATTCCGCATCATTCCCTGGATAACGAAGTTGGTAGATAACACGGCCTTTTACACTAGTCTAAAGCTAATCAGGGTATCCCACGGTAATGTCCAGAGGGCGCGAACCACTCACTGAGCGCAGTGACAGCACTGCGCTCAGTGAGTGGTTCGCGCGATGGAGAACAGGAGTCAGGCACTAGGCACAGCTACGCTAGATCCACCATGGCCCCTGTAGCCCTCTACGGAACAGAAATACCTCGAGTAAACTCTATCTTAGGTGTCTCGGAATCACCCTTGATCGTGTTCTCACCTTCAAAGAACACATAAGCAAAGTCAGGAATAAAGCGTACGTCTTACAAAGGTTTGGCCTTCATAATAAGAAGCATACTTTTGGCCATGATAATAATTAGCTGCTGCTACACACACACACAAACACACACAGGCACACGCACGCACAGATGGGAGGGCCCATCTGCGGGAGAGAGGGGGATCGATCGCCCTTACGACCCCAATCCTAGTCTCGTCGCCAGACAAGCACTCACAGCAATCCGACTTATGTTGTGGAAGCGAAGAGAAGCCCAAGCTGTGTTGGGTAATAATAAGTTCAGGTCCGGAAGAAAATAATAGGAATGTGCTTCGGTAAACAGCAAATGACTTTGATTGCTTGTTTATGCTAAAAGAAAATACCTAGTACCGGTCGACTGCAAATGTTACAGAAGTAAAACAATAAAATCATCATATTAGTTATATTCGCATAATTAAAATTAAAATATATCTAATGTAAGTAATGTTCTTCAGAAAGTACTTGTGCGTCGACTTCTTTTTGTATGCACTCAAACAGTGGTTTTTGTGTTTTGACTTTTTGTGCCAGCGCCTTTTGGAGGGTGGTGGACTCCAGCGTGTTCAGTTTGGACGCAAGCCTGAGAGCAGCATACACGCGAATGAAGGCTGTGGAACACCCTGATCCTGAAATAGATAACTGATTATTTAGAAAACGTGTTCATTAGTGGTGAAAATAGTGTGTTTTGTTTGGTTAAATAGTTAAAAAACGTAATATTGTAAAAAAAAACTTGACAATACCATGACTAGGGGGTTACCATCACTATAGTGATACCGTCTTAAAAGTTAAATATTCTAATGCGGTTCGTGTGGTTCATCTGTAGCCAGTGGCCTTTTAGAGCATAGGGTAGCATTTGTGGGGTAAATTATTATATAAAAATAATAGGATAGAGTTAGGCTGAACGGCAAGAAACATCTGGTATCAGTTTTATAAATGGCAGAAAGAATAATAATAAATAAATCAAGAACACGGCTTTTGTCGATTTGTAGCGCAAATCAACCCCTCCGGTCAGAGGGAGGGGGGGAGGGGTGAGGAGGCCGGCCTCCTCAGATAAGCCAAACATTAAACGAGCTCAATTATCCTTATCCATGAACCGCAAATTAAAAGGCGTCGTGCGCGCGCATATCCACTAGTATGGGGAGGGGGCCCGTTTCCCCCTTTTCAGTCCCAATAATAATCACCATAGGGTAACGCCCACAATAAAATTACGGTTTGTCTCTTCCCATCTGCGGGACAAGAGGCTCTGTTCCCCTATCGTCTCCCTAAACCTGAAGACACAAAAGTCTTTCGTAGTCATTCGAACTGCTAAGGATGGACAAGCGCCGCCAATCAGTAGTGGGTCCCTTCGAAAAAAAAAAACCAGAGGTAGTAGTTATTAGGATTCTTGTGGAATTTTCATTTCCTCACCTAACAGATTTTTCGATAACATTTAAATCCAATAATGATTTTAATATGTAAATGTTTTAGTTTCACTTCACTTATCTAAGTGTCACTTATATAAGTGTTATGTAAATATTATATATAAGTAGATAGTTGTGTTGTTACCGTAAGTTCCATATTCCCCAGACTTATAATCGTGAGGATAGATATAATGGTACTCAGGCCAAGATGACCTGTTCAGGATGAATACTGAATTTGAATCTGGTGGGTACCTGTAAAAAGGAATATTTTAAATTATTGACACATTTAAAACTAGTTGACTATTCGTTACTAATAACTTTCTGTTACTCTTAACTCTCAAGTATGAAAGAACAACTTTACAAATTGTTGTTTTGTTTGATGAACTGGGGTCTACCTGGGGTGAACCCAGGCTCCCTGATCGAAGTCAATCGAACTGAGGGGGCTGCTCTTTGTACCCTCTTTGCCCGAAAGTTGACGAGGCAGTTCTGTGGTGTGGAGCAACGACATCTGTAGAGGTGTCCTGATGATTTGTAGTTCCGAAGCATCTCACCAAAGGCGGCAATAATGGCGCTCGCGGTTGTTTTTGTGGATAGTCGGCACTAAAATGTTTTGCGAGCCCCATACACCAGTGGACCCCACCCAGTGCTGGTAATGGCGCGTAAATGCGTTTCCCCACGTCACCAAAGAAAGAAATTGCTGCTGTACGCAACGCCTTGGGTGTAATATCGCATTGATGGATGTATATAGAGCGCCCCGTCCTTCGAATTCGTATGTATCATTTTCATCAGAATTGTAATAAGTAGTTAAGTATAGGGGTCAAACTTTCACCTAATCAGACGTTTACTACTTGGGTCATTGTTTCGAAAACAAGGTCAAAGTGTGTGGAGCATACATCTTATACACGAAATCTATATCAAAGTCTTTTAAGGTAAAATGTGTGTAACCTATCACTTTATCAAAAGTTTCGCAATATTTGATCACTATGGATTCTGTCCCTTCAGTTTTAACATCTCCAAAGTTAAACGAAAATATTATAAAGTTTCAAATGGGCCTAACAATCTCATCGTATCATTAGATTACATCCAATATATTGGTAGGGCAGATGCTGTGGCCACCACTATTGATTACAGTAATATTGTACAATTATTTAAATGGAAAGTGTTCACTGCCCAGTGTATATACTATTCATAAGTTTCGGCGGTAGAGAAGAAAGATTTTAATGCTTAAGCGGATGTATAGGAGGCACAGTATGGGAATCCATCTCCACGTCACAACTACTTCTTAAAATTAAAAAAAGACTTACTTCTCTCCTTCTTTTAGGCGCCATAAACAAACCCCGCTCTCTAGCAGCCACGACGTGTGTAATACTAAAGCGTAACGTAGAAGGCCGATCACGAAGATTGTGTTCAAAACTGACTCATTCCAGTATTCAATGGGTGCGTTTAACGGTAGAAGAAGGAACAGAAGTACGTAGAGTACCCAATAAAATCTGAAAGTAACATGAAAAGTAATCAGGACGAGATTTAGGGTACAAATATCCCTAACTACTTTAACTGTCAGGTAAATATTGAAAATCCTATTAATAAAATGATAAAATATAAGTCGTAGGAGTTAGATTTATGCTGTACTGCAGTGGAATTGGGCCGACACGACCGGGGATCTACCTCTCGCTCACATGATATCGTAAATTGACACATTCGCTGTCGCGTTTCGTGCGGTTTGCATAACTATGAAGCGAATGTGTATGGGGCTTATAGCCGGTAGTTATGCTATTACGTCTCGTTTGTCACCAACACCAGTCAAGTTGCGTATATTATATGAGCTTTAGAATTATTACACAGTGTTTGTTGCTAGACCATTGCTAACATTGATTATACACTAGAAATGATCTCCAAAGAGAGAAATTCACCATTAATGAGCAACCTGGCCCCCTCACCTCTTTTGGAACATGACGACGGAGTCTGCTTCAAGGTCTGACATGTCTATCGTCTGCTTTATCGCCTCCTGTCGTTCGCTTAACTTCTGCATACGACTGAGGACGTGTCCGTAGAGGAAATCCTTGCGGCAATCGTGAGGGTCATCGTCCGTCTTAAAAGTGGCGTGATGCAGCCTGTGGTGATGTGCCCATTCATAAACGGAGCCCTACAGAGGAATGTGCGATAAAGATCTCGAGTATTTCAACACAATGTTAAATTTACTTTATTTTCATAAAGCCGTTGGCCAACCATTTTTCAAAAGCCATTTTAACCGGTGGCGCATTGGGGGGAGATGATAGGAGGGCGACGCATATGAGTAATGGTCATGCGACTGTCCATGGGCGTCGGTAGTCATCAAAAGCCGGAACCTTTTTTTAGATCGTTTGCACCCTTACGCTATAAAAAATATATAAAATTCATCATCGAGCTTTACTATTATACTCATGATTACAAAAAAAGCTTTTCATATATAGGGTCTGCCCTCGTAGTCTAGTGGGAAGCATGTTCAAGGTACCGAATTCCTGTCTCGGCTCGGACCAAATGTATTATGTCAGTCCGGAGTCAGATAAAAATTTGCGGTGTCACACATCCCCGTGCCTCAGAGAGCTGGTTGAGCCGTCGGTCTTGCGGCTTATTAGTCCCCAGTCGCGCTAAGCGTCCTACGGGAACAGGAAATATTTTGCCAACCGGCCTTCACGAATATACAGCTTTCGTACATATTTCTACGTACAAACCTGAGGTTATACTGAACGCAAAAAAAGGAATAACTATGGAATTTGGTGATACCATTCTGAATATTCATGGATTATGGAAATATTCATGGATTAATTAACAAACATCAGCATATTCGTGATTTTTTCATCATCATCATTCCACTGCAAAATCTACGTTAAGGTCGTAAAAATAAAATGTCTCCTTGAAAATTGTGTTACGATACATTTATTGTGAATAACTAGTACAACATACCACTCCCGCCAGGGTCTGGAAGAGCATCAGAGCCAACTTCAATTCCGTGGTGGCCTTGTACGTGTAGTGCGCCCAGAGCCGGTGCGCGCCTGTGGTCATGCCCAAGTTGGCCAGCGAGACAAGAACAATCACTGGGACACACATAATTAGCGTATTTATACTCGTATCACATATATTTAAATCATAAACAATAACGAAACATCCATTGATTGGAAAGAGGAAAGGATGTCAACGCATCGGCATAGTCATTAAACGGATGTTTATGGGCATCAGTAGTCAATCAAAAAATTACCCGCCTGCTCGTTTTCTCCCAATAATTAAAAAAGTAATAAAGATTTGATCTTCACGCCAGTTCGATAGTGGAATAGGCAATACTCATATGATTATAATCATTTATCACCCTGCACATTACATTAAATATTTCTAGTTGTTATGTTCAAGGTCTCTGCAGTTTTTTAGCAGTAACAACATAAAACATTAACTCAATACGATTTTGAGGGAAAATTTATGTATAATCGATAATATTTCAATTTTTACATGAATAAGAAAAACATTTTCTGCGCATGGCAACTTAAGTTAATAGTAACAGTAGGGTGACCATCACTAAAACAGTTTTGTGTATACCTAAAACAAACCCGATAACGCCTGTCCGCTAACCGCACGATTATACGCGCAGTATAATGGATTGAAAAACAAGTTAACACCAACATTATGACTATTAATTTAAAAACCAATAGAAAAACTGATAGACCGTTTTGTTCGATACGAAACTGTCACAAACTGACACACGTGAAATTTATGCCCTTGCTTTTGTGTCAGGGGTTAATTAAATACTTACAGAACAGGATAGTCATCAGCTTGGCTTCTACAAATAACAGCCATATTCCGTATACCGACAACAGGTGTATGTGAATAAACAAGAGCACCGCTGGCCAGTTGGCCTCTCGGGACCTGTTCATCTTCTCCGTACCCTCACTGTGCGCCTCCATCTTCCTATTATTTTAACTGAAAAGTAATATAACTTAATGTTTTTTCTTTGTTGAATATACTTAATTTCTAAACATTGCATAGGAAAGAGACTGGTTACCAACAAAGGGACCCCTGGGTTGGGGACCAGGGCGAAATTTTGTATTTTTATGGTTTCAATAATAGTAATATTATTATTTGTTTACTTAAATAAGCTTTGCCGACACTAGATATATATCTAATGACGGGACGGCGTTACTAAGAATATGTATAGTAAATCCTTATTTTTTAATAGAATATCGAGGCAAACGAGCGATCGGAGCCTTTTCATGACTACCGACGCCTATGAACATCCACGTAATTACTATGCCGATGTGCTGCCCTAACAAACGCACAAATCGCACGAAACGCGACACCGAAGAGGTCACTCTACGGCGGTACTATATGAGCATCGTAAAATCGTAGAAAGAAATCGTATTTCCACACTTGATAAGTATACTTTAGATCTCCTCGACAGGTGCCAAGTGCTTATATTGTAAAAGCGCTTAGTTAACCAGATTCTCAAGAAAACGCTCTAGAATGGAGGCTGCAATTTGAAGCAGGAAATTATGTTCGACCTTCTAAACCGATGAAGGTTGTAGCTGGAAACTGATAGGAAAGTTACTGTGGACATTGCGAGGCGACAGCAGTATGTACCTATTACAATACTCAGTTTTATTTTAATTCTATGATGAATTAAAAAAAATGTCAACGTACAGACATTTAGCACTCATAGATAGTTAAGTACCTTTTTTGTAGTGTAAGGAGGAAAATATATACATTATTTATTAGTATTATTATTGATAGGTACATTGAAAATATCTATCGACGTATACTGAAAATAACATTTTAATTAATTTATAATACATATATACGTACTCACTATAATATCGCGATTTGTCCCATCATGAACGTGCAAATTTTTTAATCAAATAGCCGTCTTACCTTCATCAATAGAACCGTCCAGAAAATGTAGAATTTATATATCTACTTTCCTTACGCAAAAACTATATTTCTCTACAAATAACCTCTAACAACAATTTTTTTCAACCGAGCACGTGTTCACTGCTCACGGCGCATTATATCACTAGAATCGATACCTCAGCATAGTAATAAGACAATGCATTCTTAAATAATGCACAAGCAATGCAATTGCTAACAATGCAATTTAATTGCTATGCATTGTAAGGAATTATTATGTAGCCGTATACTTATAACAAGTTAATTAATGCAGTTTTCAAGTTACATTAATTTAAGATTATGAAAACAATTGATTTGCATATGTTTAATAATAGTTTGTTACTCGGCTAATAATACATATACTTGGTCTGCGTATGTAACTTTACTCAATATAGAGATTATCACATACTAAACAATAAAACCATTACTTAGGTTGTGTTTTTATTTAATTCTTCTACTATTTTAACGAATTGTGCCATGTTCATAATTCGATGCTTGCTTTTTTTTTAATTACATAAGCCAAGACGTTACGTGCACACTTACATTCAGTTTAGTAGTCACGTCGTCGATGTTAAACGACACTTAAAATTGTAAACGATATGTATAATTTAATATGAACCTTGTAGCAGTAGTCACGGGGGCAAGGTTTGCTATTGTATGCTAATGATTCTATGCTTTGTTACAGTTATCAAAAATATAGAGTTTTAGAAGCGTCATCGTTTAACAGCAAATTTTTGATTGCATCATTGTTTCGAAGATTAAATATTTAGTAAGTTTAAAGAAGGGCCAATAAGTTTTATTTGTTTGAGTTACCGAAGTTGATGAAATGGAAATATTTTGAAAAAAATAGTTAAAAAAAGTTAGTTCTTATAACCTTGAGAGAAAGGTTTTAGTAAGAGATACCGCCGCCGCCATAAAGCTCGTGACTCATTGGTGGGGAGGAGTTAAGGAGGGCAACGCATCTTCATGACAATAATACGGACGTCTATGGATGTCGGTCTATACTAAAAATATTTTGTATGTCTGAAAGGGGAAGATGGCATTGGTTTGGGGTACCATTGCTTTGGTTACAATTTTATTGTATATCCAGACTAGTCAAGCTGAATGATTGTCAATTTTATTCTTGACACGTAACTTACAGTTACTTAGTTGCATTTATTTTAAGGTTCCGTCTGGTGTACCAAAGTGTTCTCATTTGGACCCACTTTTCTTCGACATTTTAATAAATGACCTTCGTGATATTATTGTACACAGTTATAACAAAATGTATGCCGACGATTTAAAGCTTTATAAAATCACATTGGGGGATAGTGACATCATGATGTTACAGAACGATATTAATAATATTAGCAATTCGTGTTATTCTTGAATGACATTAAATACTGATAACTGTTATCATATTTCATTTACACGGAAGAGAAACCTACAAGGCTACATATAAAATTAGTAATACAATACCTTCTGAATTCTCTATTGTTAGAGATCTTAGAGTTTTTATTAATAAAACCTTATCTTTCCGTGATCATGTAAACCACGTCATCGCGACAACGTCCAAATCATCTGGATTTGTAAATCAACAAACGAAATCTTTTAAGAACCATGTTTTATCTTTAATCATTAACAATTCATTAGTTAAAGGAATATTGGAGTATTGTAGCCTAGTGTGGAGTCCCAGTTATTTGGTATACCTAAATAGAATCCAAAAGCAATTTTTATACCATCTAGCCTATAACGCCAATAAATGTAGCACCTTATTTAGATCGTCTCATATATTATTGTATGTCATCTTCATCCTAAACGTAAATGGGCAGGTCTTATGTTTATACACAAGGGACGTCACGGTTATACTGAATCGCCTAATCTTCTGCAACTGTTACCCTTTCAATTCCTCGTCCTTCGACTAGAGTTCAATATAGAAAGACTTTTAATTTACCGTAATTCAAAACAAACCTGTGAAAACATTATCCCTTATATCGCCAATTAAATGCTGCTAATAAAATTTGCCAGGGCATAGATGTATTTTCTTGTTCTCAGGCCTCATTCAGGGTTAAATTAAAGGAAACGCTTCGACAAACTTACTAATTTATTTTTCGCATTGCCTTGTTATTTTGTTTTCTTGTTGTAATGTATTTTACGGCTTAGACTGTTAATTTAATAAAGGATAACTACCGCCTACCGGCTATACGTTATATTAATTGCATTGTTTGGTCCATCGCAGGCTGTGTTTGTATCAAGGAGATATCAGACTACATTATTACTCTGTATAATTGAATTATGTGATCTATGCTGAATCATAAGTCTGTTAACAGTTTAGCAAACCTTAAAGGGAATATATATATATATGTATAATATATATATATATATATATATATATATTGGGTACCGGGTGGTGAACTTCAGTGTATATTCTACAAAGCTAACTGATATTTAAATTGACTAAAACAATGATATAATATCATGTTGAGTATTACTGCTCGTGGACTAACAGTTCGGCGCCTACTAATCTAACAAACGAATACGGTATTAACATTTACAGCAGACTTATACGTGACATACGCTTAACATCCTAGATATCATCACCACGACCACCACCGCCAACATCAGCCGGCTGCTGGCCGAGCCACTTGCATGCAGCGGCCCCCCGCCACCTTAGCGAAGTCGTCAGTCCATCCCTGTAGGAATTGTTTAACATTACGTATTGACGTAATGATTTAGAATATAGATGTGCTCAGGTCAGGCAATTGTGTATTATTTTGAATACATTAGTATAAGATGTGTACAT
Source organism: Eumaeus atala (assembly GCA_017140195.1). NCBI lineage: Eukaryota > Metazoa > Arthropoda > Insecta > Lepidoptera > Lycaenidae > Eumaeus > Eumaeus atala. The sequence continues at coordinate 335,285 of JAFELO010001376.1, forward strand.
CATATTTAATTAAACCAATTTACGACGATAGCACACGAAACTACGACTATGATACGACGAAGCTTGCCTTCATCAACGTAACCTTCCGTCCTCAGCAGCCTGCTGACTAGTTGTGCTGCTTTTGATTCACTAAATGCTTAAGCATCGTAACTGTACCAAACGCTTGGTAGGTACCTTTTATGACTATAATGCGACAAATTAAATTTCTTATTTCAACAGAGTTAAAAGTAGAGACTAAAACTGAATCGTATTGATTTTAATTTTTCACTTGAAAAATGCCGGAGCGCCGCTTCGGCTTTGCCCATTAATTACATACTAACAACTTCATGGGAACTAGCTCTATTCAAGGGTGAAAACCGAATGAAAATCCGTTCATAAAATTTTGAGAATATCGATCACACACAGACAAACAACTTTTGGGGACTTCGTTCTATATATAGGATACCCAGAATAATTTATATTAGTAGTGTTATATTTAATTCTTTTTACGGTATATCATTCTTTAACTTTTTAGGAGATATTGTTATAGGCGTTTATGATAGCAAAACGAAGAAATTTTCTAAAATATACCAGAAACCTTACTTGCAATAAAAAATACCGCCCTTGTTGAACTTCATACATTTAAAGGTTTTTCCTAAGACTAGAAGGCAGGAATTTAGGATCTGTCATCAACTGAGATCAAACCTATCGGCATTTCCGTATCCAAATGGTAAAAACGAGACCGTATTGCTAAGATTCGATGTTCGTCTGCATGTCACCAGGCTGTATTTCATGAACCATGATAACCAGGCAGTTGAAACTTTCATAGATGATGTATTTCTGTTACCACTATAGTAATAAATAAAGTACCACTATAGTAATAATATAGTAAAAAATAAAGGGTACTAAACAATGGAGTTAAAATCACATAAAATTAGCCGTATAGATCAAACGTGTTTTTTGCCGTTTCTTCATAGACCACGGTTCGGAGCCATTCGTGCGCTCAAGGTATTTTATTTAATATAATATAAACTTTTTTATTTCTGCGCGGTTCCTTTACAACACACGCGAGACTTATTATCAACTCGACTAGGTCTCACACTATTGTTCTTCCACAACGAAAAAGTAAAAAAAAAAAAGAATAAGCAAATCTGTATCACTGGATAATAATAATAGAATAATAATAATAACCTATTAGAAGAAAGAATGCATGAAGAATACAAGAAGATTCAATTATAAAAGACTATTAATCCACTACACTTAAAATAAAACAATTGAACATCACTGGTCATAAACGATCTCACTCACCATACAATTGTATTCAGGCCGAGGCGCGGCGAGACTGTAATGACGGCAATTTGTTCCAGAAGCGACTGGCAAAATGAACAGCAATGACTTTGTATAAGTGTATTCATACATAATCGTGGGCTAGGAATCTAAACTCGACCGTTAATGGGGTTGATTAAAGTTCTAACTTGAATAACTTCTAGAATTTGTTCATGCAAAAAGACTGTCCAAAAACACCACCGAAGTAAAACTTATTTAGTGAGACGAAACTCCCCTGTCCTTTGCCCGTACAGTGCATAACAAAGGTTATTTCTTTTTCCATCTTCACTAACTCATATCTCTCTCAATTTCCGTTATCCTCGTTTTCGTGACGCTCTCGACACGCATTCACCAGATTATACCCCAAGTTAAATGTGCGTTAAGAGGACTTACTTCAATAGTTTATAGCATTTGTTTATACATGGATAGTTGTTTGTAACGTGGATTTTTTAAAATAATTGTTATCTGATTTGAAAATTAAGATATTATCATAAATAAATGTTTTTTTTTATTTGGGTGTCGAGTTCGGTCAACGATACATAGAGCGTGTTCTGTTGGGTGTTTCTCTGGCTGATAAGATATGCAACTAATAGTAGGGGACCGAAGAGGAGATTTGTGTACTTACTCAAGCACGTCAGAAAATCTAATGTTGGGCTGCCTCGCATGCAGAAGACGCCTTCCACCAAATATGGGCCTACTGAGCATGAACGGTGATTATTTATTATTTTTAAGGAAATAATGTAAGAATTGCAAAAATGACAAAATATAACAATTTTCATAATTGGAACGAAAATATTTAAAGCGCATAACCCCATGAAACCACATAAAAAGCCCATATTCGGCGAAAGGCCTCATCGGGTTACGAGGTAGCCCATCATAAGATTTTCTGTCGCCCTCAAGTAACTACACAAATCACCTCTTCGGTTCCCCTACTGTAAGTGTCAGAGAACAGAGATCATCGTATCACAAGAACTATATTACATAGTATAGTGTAACATAGGTCACTAAAACACTCACACTAATAGAAAGGTCGCTAAAACAATGACGTTTCTAAAAATCTCCTTAAAATAGGTAATATTATTTAGGATGTCAAAATTAAAAAAAAATTATATCATTCTAAGGCCTTCTCGGTCCACTGCTAAACATGGACCTCTTTCAATGAACGCCAAGACGACCGACTTCCTGCTAATCGCATCCATCCCGGACCAGCTACTGTACGGAGATCGTATTCCCACTTGGTGAACGGTCGACTAACACTCCACTTTCCCAAACGCGGCCTCCATTCTTCTCATGTTCTTCTGAATGTATGACCAGCCCATTACCATTGTGCTGTGTGGGGGTGGCCTAAGAATACCCTCACCCTCAATAAAAGGCCAGGGTGACGTAAAAGTTCGTCTAGGGCACCAATCTCTTAACAACTAAGAGGCTTCAGCGAGTTGGTTGGTTGGTGTCGGCTTTGTTTCATAGTGATAGTGAAATATACGGGAGCAGCGGACAGCGGTCGCGCCGAGTGATGGCGGTATCATCAATCGGATCGACAACAGCCAGCAGTGAGCTAGAGGTCCGAAACCTAATCGCAGAACCTGGCCCAGCGTGAGCGTGGCAATTACGAGCATTTACGTCAATGGATGCCAACAGTAGAAAATATTATATATGAGTTCTAAAAATACCTTAAAATAGATAATACAATGGATCATATGGATAATAAAATTCTACATAAATACATAAAGGCCTACGAAATACGTCTTGAACACGAGTGACACTGGGTATGTTAACTTGTATTCTAAGCAGTTTATATTAGGTCCTTACATATGAAATTGGCGTTTTTCGTACTGAACACTTTAATCACGAATTTCTCCTCTTTGGTAAGGAATCCCAAATTCAAATTCAAGTGCAGAAGAGTTGAAGGCTATTATGGAAGCAGATCCATCGCAAACCACTTCCGAGTTAGCTGTAGGCTGCGATGTTAGTGATAAAACTTTTTTAATTCACTTGAAGCAAATCGGGAAGATTAAAAAGTACTGAAGCAAACCGGTAAACGCGCGCCGACTGACATTACTAAACTGGCACAAGAATGAAGGTATTTTAAATCGTATCATTACTTGTGATGAAACATGGATTCTTTACGATAATCGGAAGCACTCAGCACATTGGTTGAATCCTGGCCAGCCAAATTCTGCCCCAAGCGACAATTAACTCCAAAAAAGTTACTTGTAAGCGTTTGGTGGAGTAGTGCCGGTATTGTTCATTACAGTTTTTTCAAATCTGGCCAGACTATTATGGGTGATGTCCATTGTCAGCAATTGCAAACCATGATGGAAAAGCTGGTTGTTAAACAACCTAGGCAGGTCAATCGCTCCACGCCGCTGCTGCTTCACAACAACGCTAGACCACACACTGCGCAACAGACGGCTACCAAATTAGAAAAGCTTCGATTGGAAAGCCTTATACAACCTCCGTACTCCCAGGACCTTGCTCCAAGAGATTACCATATTTTTTCGAAATTGGGATAACTTCATGCAAGGGAAAAAAACTCTGCTGGGGCAGTAAAACCACCTTCAATCTCATATTTAAGGACCTAATATTGTTTTGGACTTAATGTTATTACTGCACGTAGTTTAAGTCTTCAGTACTCACCCTTACTTAAATCAACAACACACACATTGTCCGCAAAAAATTTGCTTCTTCACCGTTCGCCTGCGCAGCTATATTTACCACCACACACGTTATGGTTTGTGTCGTGGCGCTCGTGCTTAATCTGGTAAGACGTTACGTGCGTGGCCTGCTTTAACGTACACGCGAGCACCTCGACACATTTCATTCCATCCATTCCACACTTAAAAGAAGTTTATTACTTGAATATATCGATGTTCATAGTTAGGGCAAACGTGATGACACTAATAAACTTGGTCACAAAAGATAGTCAATTAAAACCGATGAGATGGTTATCACAAGGGTTATTAAACATCGTCTCCTGACTAATGGCTACTAAGCCTGTTATTAGACAGTCTGTGGTTTTGATAGGCGATTGCTAAGTTAGTTATATTTGTCTATCCTCTAAAATGGACACGCAATTAATGTATTTGTAATTTATAACGCGACTGTAGATGTATGTACCCGTAAAATGTCAGAGGCTATTTTGGTTTTTAAGATCAATAGAATCTCACGCGACCATAGGTCAAAAAAGCGGATGCGTCAGCTGTACTGGCGAGTAGCGGCCGCTAGATCTAAGTAACCGTATTATAGTAAGACTTTCGAATACAATTAGCTAAAGTTTCAGGTATCAATTTTCTTGACATATTAGTTATTAGAATCGCGTACTGTTTTACAAAACATTGAGGTATCTTATACCGCTGTAAATTGCAATATTTTGGCGATAAAGCGAAATATTACTGCTTAAATTACTGACCTCGAACGTATCATTTTCTTTTTATTGTAACGTAGAATGTTTCGTTTCAGTTTTAACATTTTATTATTAATACTTATCTGAAGTTGATTAATATTTAAAATTTTTTAGTTAGGAAGGCGATGTCTGCAGTTACCGAGACCTTAAATCAAATGACGCGGTAATGTGTCTCCAATTACCGAGAATTGAAAAACTCAGTAAGAAGCTTCTTAAGTTCGCCGTGTTTCGTACGGTTTGCTATCCGTTAGTAGAGCTAGGGGAGAGAACAACGCTCCAAAAAATAAGTGGTGCATGCAGCATTACAGCGGAATTGTCCGGCACGACTGGGGAGGTACCTCTCGCTCACATGATACCGTAGTAAATTTGCTTCTTCCGTGTCTCATTTCGTGCGATTAGTGAGCCGGTGGCTTATCGGAGGAGAGGAGGGAGAGTAACGCATCGGCATAGTAATTATGCGGATTCATGGGGGTCAGTAGTCGTCAGTAGTCGGTTTCCGTCAGGGATGCTCGGCAGGCGACCCATTGACCTACTTGACGCACCGGAGGATGGAGGCAGTTGAAAACAAGGGGCCTCTCCCTGGCCGGTAGAGTGGATATAGCGAAGGCTTTTGATCGGGTCTGGCATAATGCGCTCCTTTCGAAGCTTCCATCTTACGGACTGTCTGGGAAACTATGCCACTGGATCACTAGTTTTTTGACAGACCGCAGCATCAAGGTACTTGTCGACGGTGCATGCTCGGACGGACCGCAAATCTGTCAATACTGGTGTTCAACAAGGGTGTGTTCTGTCTCCCACGCTGTTTCTTCTGCACATCAATGATATGCTACAAACCATCGGCATTAACTATTACGTGGATGACAGTACTGGTGATGCACTATCCACTGGCGGCCGCACCAATATTGCCCGGGAAAACGTCACAAAGTATCGGGACCAAATTGTGTCTGAAGCTGAGTTTTTATTGACGAAAATCTCGGAATGGGGCAAAATTTAGTCCAATTTAACCCCAAAGAAGACACAAATTTGTGCGTTCACCGCTAGAAAACCCCCTCACTGTACTCTTCGCTTCGAAAATACCCCCTAATGGCCTCAGCTAGTATCGGGATTCTCAGAGTCGACATATCGAGCAACGTTCAATTCATTAATTTCGCTGTTCAGAAATTTTGCGCAATGCAGAATTCATTCCGCAGTAATTTGGAGCCGAAGGCTAAATTAGCCTTCAAGAAGCTGGGTGTGGTCAATAGGGCGAAACAATACTTCACTAAACATCATCGGCTGCCAGGATACAAGGCGCATATGGAGTACTGCTCACACCTTTGGGCTGGTGCCCCCAACTATCAACTCGCCGTTGACCGTATACAACGTATTTTCCGGACAGCTCGATTCTTTGCTGCTACGAAGAGCTGTCGGTTTGCTTTGCGTCTTTTATCGTATTTTTATGGGGAGTGTTCCGTGGACTTACCGGCTTAATACCAGCAGCTTCGGACACACTGCCCACCTAATAATCGTCTGCCTCCTATTTCATGTTCAAAAAATGTATCAAAAAATGTTGATTTAACCGAGCGGTAAGTAAGTTCAAAGAGCGAACAGTAAGTAAGTTTAGAGCAGAGTAGTGACATGCTGCCATTGCAGCAGCGTAAGGCCGCTCCGACCGGGATGTGCGTAGCCGTCGCGTTATGTGCGGTTTATACGTAGCGATTACCCAATTGGGGGAAAAGGAGGGGGTACACGCATAAGGAGCGATCAATTCATATGCCTTTGTATGTCCGGAATCAATCCCGGTTTTTTAACAGACGTGGACAAGCGGTTAATTGACATCTGCACGGTTAATGGTAATGTAGATAGATGCGTAGCTCTTCTTCACACCACCCTAGCCAATGTGCCACCGGTTAATTCGGCTACAATGTAGCATAAACGCTATTACCCTCGTTAATATGTTCTCATATATTTTATCACCTATGTATGGTTATAACCTATAGACGTCGCATGTCATAATTTCTACGTACAAACGTTTCAGACAAGTCTCTGAGGTACGCAGGGAAGGGAAGGCGTAAAAAATACAATATGACCAGCCAGCTTCTTGTGACTAGTAATGAGAAGTGTAGGTAGTGCTTATCGATAGTATATTGCATGGTGTTTGAAGAGTGTTTACTAGGTTATACTACACTGATGCCGCAAGGAACTTGGATGTATTCTTTAATTCAATCATTCAGAAAGCAGTCGTAACGTCACAGCAGACAGCTGGTTTACATCGGTACCTCTAGCTGAGCAACTTCTAGCAGATCCGTAAAATCTGACATTCATTGGAACAATAGAAGCCAATAAAAAAGAAATAGCATCCGAGTTCAAGCAAAATCCATCACATCGTGTCGGCACATCTATGTTTGGTTTTCACAATAAAATGACACTAGTTAGTTACAAACCGAAACCCCAAAAAACAGTTCTTCTGTTGTCTACAATGCACGAGGAACCGGTAATAGATCCTGTAACGAAAAAGCCTGAAATCATTATGTCCTACAACAAGACTAAAGGCGCTGATGATAAATGCGATGAAATGTGTGGTCACTTGAGTTGTAATCGTAAAACAAGACCGCTGTGCTTATTCTACGGGGTGATCAACATGGCCGTATTGAACAGCTGTATATTGCATGTGTCCAATTCGAGGTCACGCGGGACTAAACTAAAGAACAGAAGAGAGTACATGAAAGAACTGAGTACTGATTTATGCCGACCGTGGTGCGAATTGAGAGGTGAAGAGCGACCAAAAATGAGGAAACGAGTTAGGGATGCTATACAAGAGGTTCTCGCTCCCGAAAATCAGCCAACTGTGACTGAACCAGGTATAAAAAAGGCAAGAGAAGTTTGTGTAGCTACTGCCCAGCTGTTAAACGACGTATGACTGTTTATTGCTGCGCTAAATGTAAGAAAAACTATTGCTTGGAACATCGATCTCCAAACTGCAATTCCTGTGACAAAAAATAAAAAGGCTGGCTCCAAATTAGTCTGTAGACAAAAATGTTATGTTATTATTAGTTTGACTTAGTGTTTTATAAAGTTTATATATCGGATATTTTATTGATCTAAATAAAGTAAGGATGTAGTAATACTTTTTTCTACCAGACTGATATAAGACTGTTACGTTATGAAAAAAATGTTCGTTATTGTAAGATTTAAGTCTTATTTTAAGACAAATGTTGATTTTATAAAATAATTTTGATTTAAGTTTTTAAAAAGGTAGAGGTTTGCCAAGTAATTTATGTTATCCTTGTAAAGATTTAATAAGTAACTATTGTTCTAAATTGGTTTTATTTAAAAAAAGCTGTGGTAAATTTATATTAGTATTCTAGGGTTAAAGTAAGCAAATAATCTAGACCTTTTAATTCATCTATTACCAATGTTGGCTCGGATTTATACGCGCCATTTTAAGCACCTAACATCGCGAATTTTATTTATTAATGTGTGTTTATTTAATATCTTAACGCATTAAGTGTTGCAAAGTAAAAAAATAATATAAAAACGAACAAATAATAGTCTCATTCATATCTAAAGTAATCATACTTTCGTATTCATGTGTTGAAAATACAGTAACACTTACTTGAAACACCACTATTATGTATGAAGAGAACTGCTACACCTACACACTTTGTATTAATTTAAATCTATCCGTAGGCATTAAACTCAGAGCAAGCCCATGATTGACTAGTGTATAGAACCAGTCGGAACATGTCAAAATATTATTCTGCGCAATTTTTTATCTTTAAAAATAACTACGGAAGTGTTTGCTACATCGGTAATTGGTACCATTTTTGATTATCGCGGTATCAGGTGCTTCTACCTTATGTATATACTTAGTTTGGCCATAAATATTGTTACGATTAAAAGGAAAGAAAAAAAATCTGAATTTGGAAACTGTCATTTTTATACGATTGTTCATTGTGTATTCTCACTTTGGCGCGAATATAATGTACAATATTTTGCGATACGAAAATGAAAATGGTCTGGGGTGTGTGAATGAACATAATCGCTTTGATTGCATTACACAGAATTTGTATGGAGCCTGATGCAAATTTCGAAAAACCCAAATTTTCGTGTCCCGGGCTACTTGCAGGTACACTGAGCACTTCCGCTGTTTGCGACAGAGAAAGATCTTTACGTCCGCGTAGTGATCGAACGAATCTGAACATTTCCTGTCCGAAAGCAAAAGATCTTACCTCGGGAAGTGAATGTAGCACCTAGAACCATGTCGCGTATTTCAATGGATGACTTAGGATCTGCAGACTTTAAAAGACGCACTGGAGATTTCATAACTGATAAATTAAATATTATTAAGATGGTAAAATTGAGACAACTACTGAAAGGTACGCAAAGGGAGATGACAGAAAAAAAATGTTTACTGTTATATTTATCTCCCTTTACCATACTCATTTGGAACGCATACCTAACACAAAGTAACTCGAACGAGTTACTTTTTTTATTTTATAGGGGCCAGACGAGAAATCGCAGCCTCTTCACGACTACGTCAATGAACATTAGCAAAATTACGTCAATGTGTTGCCCTCCTTTCCACCTCCCTCCCATAGATCACAGGCTACTCACAAGCCGCACGAACTTTCGGCGGTATCAAGTGAGCGAGAGGTACATACCTGGTCGTGCCGGCCCAATTCTGTCGTCCTCCCGTGCAGCAAACTACACCTTACTTACTGTGACGGGGTGTTGTTGAATATGTATGATGACACGTGTTATAATACCAAGTGGGCAAATGAAACTATTTCCACAAAATTTAATAAATATATTTTTATATAGGTACAACAACAACAACAACGCGACAAACTTAGTCGATAAACATCAAAAATACTTACTATGTATACTAAAACTCTCTACACGTATGAAACTCCATACAATTTTCTACGCATCACCGTCACAACGATATTCAGTAAGGTTACATCAGATATCTCAGGCCAAAATATATCAGGCTTATATGAGTGTGAGTAGTGATAATAAGTACGGAATGTTCGTTTCCTTGCTACTATTTTCCATTTCTGATACATCCTTGGTACAGAGGCACTTTCTAACAAATGCACATTTAATTAAAACAATAATTGTTTGATGACTTAAAGGTAAAATAAAGACGTATCGAGCTTTAGCGTCGCTTGCTTTTATTCCTTAAATATAACAATTTCGGGAGGTTTTTCCCTTAAACAAAATATTAATATTTTGTATGCTTTCATTGTTTTTCTATTGTGTGGACGGATATAGTGAATATCCGTCCTCACAATAGAAAAACATACACTCCATATTTTCTATATCGAAGCTGTTAAGTATTTTAAAAACGTTGTACAACATATTTGACAAAACTTCATCGTATTTTAGAATTACGTACCTCAAAAATAAAAACGGAACCCGGAGTGTGATTGACCAATGGACAAATAAGTGATCGTCCTTTTGTTGTCTGCCTGTGAGGGAAACCTGACGGCACTTTACTGCACGTTTGTCATCAAAGTAATCAAGTTTGCATGGAACCCTCGGCTTTCAAGTCCGACTTGGCCTTCTGTCACGGTTATTATACACACGTGTATGAGAAAAAACATTCGGCATTAAGCTGTTCTTATGTATGATACTGCAGCCTTACTACAGGACAGTACAATATCACGGCGAGTAACATGTGCCATTGACTTTACAGTGTGGGCACTGGCCCACTACAAATATAACAAATACAGACAGACAAGCATTACAAATATAACTCATAACACTGGTGAATTATACCTGTATGTCATATATATTTATATCATTTTATATTTTACTTGAATGACATAAAAAATATGTACACTTATCTGAACGTAAACAAATTCTCATTCGGATATTTAATTATATTTATAAATCCACATGAACATTATATTTATATGACATATATATCACTGGAGACATGAACATTTTGAGAATTACAGTACGCTCTCCTTTAGGCCGATGGTTTTTTGTTACACAAACATGTTACCTACATGTTGTAAGTAACGTAAACAATGGTTCGTGTTACTTTTACAATATAATGACACTGTACAAGTGATATTAAGCCGTCAACCGCCGATGTGTATCGTTGTGAGTCTAATGTCCGGCCTCTCGTGACGCGCTTCGTTACAGGAGGCTCGTCCGAATGTCAAATGACAGATTTGTATCGACCCTTGTTTTGAAACGGTGTAATTGAACATTACTAGTAAATTATTAAAATAATGCCAACAAGGAAATGAATACTTATCTTAATTTATATGTTAGCGTTAAAAAAGAAATAACTATTACGCACATTTTGCAGGAATTAAGAGTTAATTTCACATTTCCCTTTGATTAAAACTATACTTAAATTTCTAAATAATACACCTACTAAACACACAATACTCGTAATCTACACGTGAAACCAATATTTTTACTTGCCTTATAACTAACAAAGTCTTAAATTTTTACATTTAATTACATACAACTACTTTCATACCTAAAAATTAAAATCAAATCTATTGCACACATTTAACAGACCTTTTACTTAACTAATACATATTCTTGATTATAATTAAGTATCACATTTTATTTATCTTACTATGAGAACACGTAGTATCATTTAATTTGGCACCTGGCACTGATGACGTCACTTACACAGTGTATCTGTCGCAGTCGGATTGTCTAAATCGCCGTATTTCATTACGTCTAGCAATTTTTAAAAAACAGGGCCGTTTTGTTTTGTGGCGGGCATTGAAACTTCGACAGAAAGTGTTCAGTTTTGCCCGTTATTGAATTAAGCTAGCTTTATTGAATTAAAGTGGATCATTATCCACCTCTTTTAGTTCCTAATTTTAACACTCGCGGCGTTGCTTGACATAACAACAACACTGGCGCCGATTGTCGAATAAGTGAAAAAGACTACGCCCAGATAGGTCCGGGTCGGGGGTAGGTTTTTTTAAGGTATTCATTGGCGCTAAATGTCACTACGCTATATTGAAGAACGTCTCGCAATGACAATACGGATAATACTTGGCCTGCCACAAATCAAAACGTTTCTGTTTTTGAAAATGGCTAGCCGCCATTGTAATACTGCGACTTATACGGTACGACTACGATACGACGCTACCCTAGGCGAATAAATGCAAGCAGCTGGAAGGTTCCAAATGAGGTCGTACAAGTTGTACTACTGCCTTAGTGTGTATTAAGTTGTCTTGCTGTTCGGTAGAGTCTATTTTCATAAACACTCGAAGGTTGATTAATATTTCCCGACTATTTACAACGAAACCTAAGAAAATCACCGCTGAAATCTTTCATCACTCCTAACTCTGTATGAAATAACGAATGAGAATTTCCATGCTCCAATGAATAGCTGTAAGTACAATTATGGTGTCCAATCTTCATAGAATAATGGTGGTTTTTGATGACTGCCGACGCTTATATACATACACATAAGTATTATTCAGACGCCCTCCTTCTTTCCCATTAATGTGGCATCGGAATCCCATAAATCCTATGAAATGTGACAATATATCTGTCACTTTAATACGGTATCATATGAGCGAGTGTGACCTCCCCGGTCGTGCCGGTCCGATTCGGCTGCAATGCGGTATACTCATCATCATCATTGTCTGCGCTTATCGATCCACTGCTAGACATAGGCATCACCGCAAAGTTGCAAATTAAGGGGCCATGTTTCGGCCTCGTAGGTCATCACGGGGAGAACGCATCGGTTGAAGACTTTCGTCTTCGAGCTCTGCGGTATCTGCAGTATACTACTTCCTACTACTTATCAATTATGACTGTATAGGGTTTTTAAAAAGTTCTGTACAAATATATTATTTCAATTACAACTAGCAGTGATCGAATTACGATCCCAATTTAAAAAATAAATAAATCACCTCAGTTCCCGTTTGGCTATATATCTTAGTAAATCATTTCATAAAAAAATATTTAAAAGTAAAATTATTGTGTTTTACAGATGACACTTTCATGTGTGCACAAGTGTATGCACGTGTTTTGGCGTAGGTTGCGAATAGTTCTATTTAAGTAATATAAAGAACTAAAGTTTCACCAAGAAATCAAATGTCGGTCAAATTATTAAAAATCTCGTACGTCTCTTGTGTATCACATAACTTTATGCTTATATGTATACCGTAGCTTGTTTAAATTTATTAATTAAAATGTAATTAATATCTATTCTATAACAAAATTAGCTTTCTTCACATCTTCCCCAAATAATCTTCAACTGCACTGAATTTCGAATTCCTCCATTCCCACAATTCTTTATAAAAAGGTTGGGAAAATTGTTCTTCATATAATATTAAGACATTAGTGAGATACGAACTATGTATAACCAGTGATTATTAAGCGTCTAGCGATCAACTCACTGAGCACAGACTGAATACAATAAATTCTTTTTAATATATTTTATAAAGGCTATAATTTTATTCGATCCGCTCGGTTGTGTGGCCTTAATTAATAAGCACGACAGTACTTTTAACGAAAAGTGATTTAAAACTTATTTTGAGACTGAATCCTGGTAGCTTTGCATACATAAATATATAATTGTATTTATTGGCAGCGGTATTAAGGAGACTACACACTCTCGCACAACCGTAATAACATTTTGCAAAAAATATTTAAGGATCAAATGATTTAATTAAACAACAATATTACACACAAACACACTCATATAGTTCACTAAATCACACATAAGCAAATACAACACGCACATAAAGTATAGTCTCACCTTGTTTAAAAGTAAATTCGTAATTGGTTATTTAATATTACGATATCACTGTCAATGATAAATCTATTATGGCCGAGACCGAGAGCATCGCACCAATTTCTCTCGCAGCTGTGTACAGGCTAGGCAATCGTGTTACAAACGTCTGCCACTACTGTATAACGTACACAGAATCTATTTTTGCTAAAAAAAAATAACAGTATTTTTGTTGCCTTGGGGTACAATAGGAGTTTTTAGTGACTACCGAAGCTTTTAAGCACTGAGGAGACGAGAGATTAGTGCGAGAATCTTGCATAAACATACAACCCCTTGAGATTATTTTAATTTGGGTCCGAAGTACTGACAACAAGACCCAAATAATATGTGCGAGAATTAATGAAAGGTGCCTCTATAACAATTTTGTATTTGTCTGTGCTCGTGTAATTTTGGCAAGAGTGTGTAGACTACTTAACTACTGGAAAAAAAAACGATCTGTACATAGAATATTTAGCTCGCCGTCATATAATATTCGGATTTCTCTATACGCTGCCTTTTAACATATCAGACATGTGATATTATAATTGGTTACCACATAATAATGAACGAGGAAATGCTTAATTGTTTCTTGTTTTGGTTTCGTAATTCTGTTTAATTGAATAAATATTCTGTCAATTTTTCTACTGCTTTTGTTCAAGTGTCGTAAACTTATTACTCAAACCAATCACATATTCACATCATGTAGGGGCTACAAGTTCGTTGTCATGACAACGGGTTATTAGACAACCAAAAAAGTATTAATTTCATATACTATAAAATGCAGTTGACTTTGGAGTCATACAACATGACACAACATAAATTTTATTTCGGCCAACTACAACTAGCAATATGAGCGGGAAAACAGCTGTATAATTCGAACAACAATTTCGGACACGACAAGGACAAACGATTGTAATTAAGATTTTGACATGACGTATTACATAGAGATACAATTAAAAAGTTAATATTATAGTATTCCTTGACACATGTATTTTTCTATCGCATACATTCATAGAACTAAATTATTATTGGTTTATGTTGTCCTGATAAATGTATAACAAATAGTAGTTAGTATATTAGTAAGACATCTACGGTGTAGCGTTTCGTGAGGTTTGTGAGTAGCCGTTGGCCCATTACGGGGGTGGTGGAAAAGAGGGTAACGCATCGGCATTATAATTATTCGGGTGTTCATGGGCGTCGGTATTCGTAAAAAGGCTCCGATTTCTCGTTTGTGTCCCTAGAAAACAAAAAAAAAAAATACAACAAAAATATATGAAGCGTAACGTTAAACAGTCATTACGTGAGTCCGGCACTAATATTCCTATGCGGGCCACATAGAAGTCTACATTTATTTTCCGCGTACTGCCGTAGATGCTCCGTTCCTACTTTTTGTGTTATGTTCACATCCCCTGCAAGCATCTTCTCCAGCAGACTCTCGGCAGAGCTCGCAGAGTTCCCAAACACGCGGCACAGACGGACCTGTATTCCTATTGCCCAAATTGAAATCTTTCAAACTGGACTGATGTCGCAGAGAACCACCTGAAATGAACGAGTAGATATGTTTGAATAATAATATGGTGTTGACGATATCTTTTGTAATGAAATAAGACGATCTGGACCGATATTGACATGCATGTAATACTTGAATAAATAAATAAACTTTATATACTATTTTCACAATTATTTGTGTGGAAATAGTATATAGGATTTATTTACTTATTCAAGTCTTAACATGAATTTTCACTAAGAAGTGACAATACATTCAATAAACTACATTTGTGTAGTAATTGAGGACTGGGCTTAAGCAATGCCCAAATCTCAAAGACACGGGCTGATAGTCTCAGAAACTCTTCATTATTTTTCCGTAGCTATAGCGTAAAAACAGAACCCTATTACTAAGACTCCGATGCCCCTTTGTCCGTCTGTCAATAGGCTGTATCTCGCGAGCCATAATACTCGTAGCTAGAGGGTTGAAACTTTCATAGTTGATGTATTTCTATTGCCGCTATAACAAAAGATACTCAAAAATGGAATAAATTGGTTATTTTATAGGGCTCTCGTACTACAGACGTGGTTGCCATTTTGTAGATGCCGATGCGAAACCCTACTTGTGCGATTCCGATTCTCACTAGGGTCTTTTTTTTAATGTAAACAACAAATCAATAGATTTGTGAAAGATTCACGATTTCGTAGAAACTGGTAACACATTTATCTCGCAGACCTCTGGTGAACACAAACAATTCAAATATCTTTGTGCGTCCGTAGACTGAGACTGGGGACTACCTCACCTGAGCCCGACCTCGTTCCGCTCTAAAATAAATGTAAAGATAGTTTGTGAATTTGTGAGTACTGAGAAGTAGGTACTTATGGTTATTGTATTCAAAGTGTTTTATTTTATCAACGTTTGGAAATAAACTGCGGCGTCAATTTGGATTTCAAATTTGTGTGTGATATTTACATAACCGATTTCACAAATTCGCCATGAATGTCGAGACGCATGTATGGATTAAACTGCAATAGCTAATTTCATAAATTTGACATAAAAATCAAGCCCTATTTGCTGTTAAAATAGGAATAGGATAATATACAAAATTTGCGTCACCATCACAAGGTGACTTGGAAGTCATAAAACTATCTCCATTTTTGCTGTTCCTGTGGCCTGTGGATCGTCAAAAAGAAAAGCAAATACATTCGAAACACATGCGGATAACCGGCTGAATGTATGAGTGCTACCGAGTAGTCGGAGCCTGATGTACTAAAAATATGATAACATTATTTTATACCTGATTTCATAGAACCGCTTGTAGTGAACTGTCGAGAAAATGGTACAGCCGTATATGAGCACCGTTTGGTGGCTGGCGCTGATCTTCGACAGCACCAAGATTTCATTGTGCTCTGAAAACGTTTGCAGTGAAATCTGAATTCAAGCCTTTCTTAGTATAGCCATTTAAATTCCAACTGATTTTTAACGTCAGTGTTTATCAGCGCCAAACGCTTCTTAAAAAATCTGAATTTCCGAAGAAACAACCTTACAGATGAAGTTCTAATATCATTACAGTCTGGGTTTATTCATGTCCTAGACGCCGTGCATTGAATTTAAAAGATTTGGCGCACTCTTGGTAGTTATTTGTATGAATTGAACAGGAGCTGTAGTAGACGGAACAAATATTTACATAGTCTAAAAGTAGTGCAAGGACACATTTTGTTCAACACAAACATCTAGGTACATGTCACGGTCCGTAAAACTGAGGAGAGCCACAGTCATAAGTAGGTTTCAATATTCCCAATAGTGGAATTGATTTACTTAAGACTTTCGCATATTAATCATAATTGCGGGGGAAGAATATATATAAAATTACGAAATTAAAATTAATGTTACCTTGAAAGCATCTCTAAATTTATTGGACATGATGTGGTAGAATATAGGGTTGATGCACGTCGACATGTAGTAGAGTATTCCAGATATATAAGTCATGAAATAATACACGGAGAGTAGAGTAGGCGACTTAGCCGAGTGGTTCTCCGCTGTCCCGTATATCGCCACGAGCCGTTGAGCGTGAAATGGCGCCCAGCAGACGAAGAACGCTAGCACCACAGCAACTAGAACACAATGTTTGTACCCCTCCTGTAAAAAGTGTAGTTGTCCTGCGGTGCGGGGCAGCCCTTATGTGGGCAGGCATTGGTCCTTTAGGGGAATGACAAGCTGTCGAAGTGCCCTGATTGTTTTTAGTTCCGGGCTCCTCACCACTGACTGACACTGATGGCATTCGCCGTGTTTTTGTGGGTACTCGGCACTATGTGCCTCGAACCCCACAAACCACTTGACTCCAACCATGGCCGTCGAAGACCCCGCGTCCTCCGCGTGGAGTTTAGCCGCGTCAAATAAGACAAGGTATAGGACGTATTGATTGAAAGATTTTTTTGCACAGTAAAACAATTAAACTGTCGTAAATACCTCACAACGCTTAATTTATGAATGATGTAATGTAATAAATTTCAAACATGAACGATGGGAATATGTTACATGAATTAACCTTTTAAATAAACATATAATATATCAACTGTAAACGTCTCCGTGACCACATACGTTCTTGTATTTTGCCCGTTTTTCTCAGGATTGTTTATTGGACTTAATTAAGTATTTGAAATGACTCGAAAGATATACAAATCATTTTTATTTTTTAAAATAATATCTGTTATACTTTAAACTTTGCGAAAATTTCTTAAACTTATTGTTAGCTATCTCAGGAGGAGGTAGTGCCACATGGCACTACATCCTCCTATGCAACCGAATTGGACCGGTACGACCGGGGAAGTACCCCTCGCTCACTTGATACCGGCGTATAATGACAACGTAGCGTCTCGTGTGGTTTATTATTTATCATCCCCTGCGTACCAAACATGCGAAAGTTCACGGGCGTTGGTATTCATGAACAGGCTCCGATTGTTACTCGTTTGCCCTGTATGCTATAAAAAAAGTTTAAAATATCATATTACCCAACATTTTCACGACTCTTTTCGTCGACTGCGCACTGTTCGTCCTTTGTATTTTCTGTATTATTCTCTTGTTCATTTTCATTTGTCTCTCGTCATGAATGCCTCTCACCATGTCAGAGTTATTGAGTCGCAGTCCGATGAGAGAGTACAGAACCGTAATCACAATCATTGGTGCGAAGAAAAAGAAGAATGTTGACAGTTCAAAGGAGTGCTCTAATATAACTCTTGTTTGTAGGCACATTATGACACCTCTTTGCTTTTTTAAGCCAAACTGTAGGGCTTGTGGCAGAGCGAACCCCAGCGATACTGCCCACAGTAAAATCACGTGTCGAATAGCGCGAGAGAGCTTGGACATTTTATGGGATACAAATGGGTGACATATTGCCAAATACCTTTCGACAGTGAAAAGGGTTATTGTCAGAACACTGGCGTTTGTGGACGTTTCTGCGGCGAGGCCTCGTATCACACAAAACACATTCCCGAAAATATAGGGCCACTTGGACCATATGGAGTACATTTCCTGCGGCATACCACTCACGAGTAACAGCAGATCCGATATAGCCAGGCTGAACAGGTAATAGTTTGTAGCAGTGTGCATACTTTTGTTCCTTACAATCACAGCACATGTAAAAATGTTTCCAACCAAACCAGTTATAAATATTATTGAATATATTATTGTCACCGGTATTACTATATATAAAGAGTCCCTTTGAGGACCGAAACTGTGGATGGGATCAACCGTCCCCGATACGGTAACATTGGTGATATTCATGGTCTCGTAATAAATAATATTTTCTCTCTTGTAACATAACTTATGTGATTATTCAGTACAGTGGATACCTGAAACAAAAACATATAGTATTAGGAAAAAACAATGATGGTGCGATTATTATAATAAGTAAGATGTACAGATAACGATTGAATTGATTACTTGCATTTAACTTATAGAATAAAAAGGCAATAGAATTAGTTATAGCGGCATTATGGCACCATTTGGAGTATTACATTATAATATTGTTTGCGTTATCATATATTAGTGCTTCGGTAACAGTTTCGGTGTATACGAACATGTTACTGCCAAAAAGATACCGACCGTTTTCTACTCGTTTACATTACTTATAACAAGAAGAAGTATTATTTCGTTCTACTTTTGAAATATCTGGGTCAGGAGTATTCATCATCATAATTCTCATTCTGTAAAGTTCCAAATAAAGAAGCAGGTAAAACACACAATATTTTGTAAAGTTCCAAATAAAGAAACAGGTAAAACACACAATATTTTGCTTGGATTAAAATTTATTCTTTAAATTACACTTGAATAAATATCTAATTTTTATCCGAGTATTGACTTTTAATAATTTAAGCCATAGAACAAAAACGTATGTACGTATGTATCTAAAGAATTGTTATTAATTGATTAAATGTATGACTGATCTATTTGTTTACAAATAACCTCTCACAATTCTATTAGGATACTGAAATACCTAAATTAATGTACCGGAAACGACTATTATAAGATAAAATTTGAATAAAAATTTATGAATAAAAAAAAAAAAAACAAAGCATATCCTTTAAATCGACATCTCCTAAAGTATTGATATTGAAGAAGTTTCACTTAAAGCACCTTAAAGACGAGAAAATTTCCAATTTAAAGCTCTCAACTCCTGGAATCTATTTAGTTTACTTAGTCTAACATCAATATATTTGACGGGGTTAAAACCGTGAGGCACGGCTAGTTAAATGGTGTACGGATATCTCCCGTTGTTATTTCGTATTATTTTTTCTTCGCAGGGGAAATGTTTTTATGCACATTTTGCCGAGCCTGTGTGAACCGGAATTACCGACTAAAACCACTGCGATAGTCTTCGGGCGCTATAATAGGGTGTCCCGGTCTATCAGCGACAGGACACACCAGGGACTGTCTGATCCCGTATGGGACCGAATGTCACCACAAAAGCGGCCACTCCGGCTGTTAGAGCCTCCCCAACAACGTCATAGACAATCGGGATCTGGTGCCCATCCTCGGACCTCGGCTGTGAAATTTTTACGCTACAAGACTCTGCACATGCTTCCGTTTAGTCTAAACGGACGCTAAGACCCTATCGCCGAATACGGCTGGTAATTTGTCCCGTGAATATCTCTGCCAACCGCGCCGCCTCATGGAAGATCCTAGTCCGGGACAAACCAGGGTTATCATCCGGATAGCAGATTTGACACGTCCCGGGCGGGGTGCAGAACAGATACCACAGTGGCTGTTACCTTGCATAGGTATTGTATTTACAGTGAACGCTGCTATCAATACTACTTACATGATTGCAATATTTTCAATATTTTTTAGGACTGACCTCAACTACGACTAAAAAATTTAAGTGTCACCTTTGACAGACGTTATTTTTGTTTGAAAACTTAGAATAGTAAATAAGTTCAAAGAGCAGTGATAATATTATTAGTGGCAAGAGACTAACATGTCGGCAACGTATTTTGTGAAATGCGCACTTGACAGAACAATACAAGAACCACTGTGACATTGGCTGAACCTTGAGGATTCTAAAATAAAAATAAATAAGCATTGTATTATATTGTCATCAATTATTGACCATATAAAAATGTAGCACGATGTGGTAACTAAATAAATAGATTTAGTTTACAAGGCGTAACGTAAACAGACCAGCCATGAATGTATTTACGGAAGCTCAAACATGTGTCGAACCCATACTTGGCAGGTTTCATTTGAACTATAACCAAGTATTTAAATATTGTTAAAGTAGCCGTTTTTTGTTGACCTCCGCCATCGACAAAATTACATTTACCAATGTAGGTGCAAACAAAATAGATGTTTACGGACTTTTGGTATATTATTTAGGTAATGCTATCTGTGTTATCTGTGTATCTGCATTGCGTTATAAGCTATATTTTAAAGTAGCGATCCGTCTCGGCTTCGCTCATGCTTAACAGGGGCCGGACTGATACCTCAACAAATTGTACACTTAAACTGTCCTCGGGAACTGCTATATCCACTGATGAAAACCGATTCAGCAGGGTTTGAGAATATCGATCACATACGTACAGGACAGCACATACATACAGGACAGTAGCAATTCGTCCCGGCTTCGCTCATGCTTAACAGGGGCCGGACTGATACCTCAACAAATTGTACACTTAAACTGTCCTCGGGAACTGCTATATCCACTGATGAAAACCGATTCAGCAGGGTTTGAGAATATCAATCACATACATACAGGACAGCACATACATACAGGACAGTAGCGATCCGTCCCGGCTTCGCTCATGCTTAACAGTGGCCGGACTGATACCTCAACAAATTGCACACTTAAACTGTCCTCGGGAACTGCTATATCCACTCATGAAAACCGGTTCAGCAGGGTTTGAGAATATCGATCACATACATACAGGACAGCTTTTAGGGACCTTGCTTAATAATATGTGTGGAAGCTTGTACGCTACCCACCCTCATCCCATGCAACTGAATCGCATGAAATGCGACATAGTTATGTTCATATGTTGTTGATGTAAGCGCGGGCTTTTCGTTATGCCACCAGGGTACGCGCCAAGAGAGGTATTGCTATGTCATGTTAAAACTTTGAGCGATTATAAAAATAGTCGTTCACTTCGTCAACGAACAATCTCCGTGTCACACGGCCTACAGGCCTCTAGCGATGACTATGAAATCCGAACGCAATGATGACGAGATCATATGTCTGACAGAAACAGAAGAAGTAAAGGATCTAATAAAGAACTTTCACTCAAAGATTATTTATTTGTTATTCTATCGGGCCCCCGGTCCCGATAGAATAGCAAATAAGGCGCTGAAACAGCTGCATCCCGTTATTATACACCTCCTAGTGTGCATTTTTAATACCCTTCTGGCGAAATATCCCATCCCAGACATATGGAACGAAGCCTTAGTGATTGGCATACACAAACCTGGGAAAAACCTGCGTGGAGTCCATCAGCTACCGATCCATAAGTCTCTTTAGGTCGTTAGCAAAATCTATAAAAGGATGATTCTCGCACGCCTAAAAACCGTAATACGATAGAAAAACCTATTCATAGACGATCAATTCGTGTTTCGCGACAGCCATAGCTGCCCCCAGCAAGTACACCGCCTCACGGAATACGTACTCTGGGGACTCAAAAGGCAGGGTCGCCCACGTAGCATTTGCGCTGTCTTCTTTGATGTAGCAAAGGCGTTTGACAAGATTTGGCGTCAAGGCCTCGTCTTCAAAACTATACCAATTAGGACTGCCTGACAGACTGGCTCTGATCGTAAAAAGTTACATAGCAAGCGGGCAGTTCCGCTACAGACCAGAGGGCACCATGTCCTCTCGTCGTCCCCTAAGAGCCACTTGTCCTCAAGGATCGGTTCTCTCTCCCACCCTCTTCAATCTGTACACTGGTGACATATCGCGACACGCACTTTTAGCTGGCGATGTTCGCGCATGATACCGCAATGTACATTAGATACCTCCCCAACTATGGAGCTAAACTACTCCAAAAGGCCGTCACGGAACTCGGGTGAATGGTTCTTAAAATGGACAATAGAGATCAACGCGGAAAAGAGTAAGTCCATACTATTCTCCCTAACCCATCTCTCACATAGACTAGGAAATATCGCTCACATCCAGCTCTACGGTAAAGAGATACCCAGAACAGAGACGGTGAAATATTTAGGAGTCACTCCCGATAGGTCGATGACCTTTAAGAATCACATAGATAACGATCTGAAAAAGGCACGATATGTTATTTTTAAACTCCATCGTCTTATAAACAGAAAAAAGGAAAATGGCGTACGGACATAAGCTCACTTATTCTTTTATGTATTATTTATTTAAGTAGGACAACAGCGGTACACACATTAATACATTCATAGCAATAACATAATTAAAAACAATTTCTGATGCGTGCACTTTTATAGGTGACACAGCGTTCATAAGGCAAAGTTGAGAATAAAATCAAATAGTAAATTAAATTGAATTAAATAATACACAAAGAATTAAACATAACATATAAATTATAAAATAAAAATTGCAACTTAAGTAATGTCAGATTAAAGAAATATTGTGTATCGAATTTCAAAGAAAATTACAAAATAGACAAATAGAATTTAGGAGTAAGGTCATAGAAATAATAGGACTGAAATTAAATATTAATTAATTAATAAATGTTTGTGAGTATACAATGTTCTAATATTTTATTTCTGTAGCACTGGAACGAATCGTGAAGTGTACCGATGTCGATAGTGGCGTTGCAAATGCCATCGCTTCATGACCTGAGCACTACACACACTTCAGGCCCCCTTGGGTCTGCTGGGTTGTAATTAAATGCATTTTTCCTGCCAGAACCAATATTATGTACACCGCTCGTACAGGTCGAGCGATGAAACTTTATATATAATACATATTATGACTGACAGAATGACAAACTCACACACCGCTAATGAATGCGAGCCTTGGTTCGTATTCGTAAGTTGAGAGCTTAGATTACTAGAGATAATATAATGCGATTTTAGAGAGCTCTAGTAATAATAAACAAATAATGATTTCGGTTTCTTGCTAATTTGCAGCGCAAATCAACCCCTCACGTCAGAGGGTCCCCCCTTCGGACGTGAGGAGGCCGGCCTCCTCAGATAAGCCAAACAATAAACGAGCTCAATTATCCTTATCCATGTTACCGCAATTTAGTGGGACTGCGCGCGCACCATGGTGCGCGCGCAGTCCCACTAAATTACTACTAGTGTGGGGAGCGGGTCCGTCTTCTAATATTAATACTAGTGTGGGGAGCGGGTCCGTCTTCCCTTTTCGGTCCTAAAATTATTACAGGGTACGCCCACAAAAAACCCGGTACATCTCTTCCCATCCGAGGGAAAAGAGATTGGGGGGTCTGTCCCCCTATCGCCTCCCTAAACCAGAAGACACAAAAGTCTTCTTTAGTCAGTCGAACTATGGAGGCGGGAGCAATAGCGCCGTCAACCGGTAATAGGTCCCTCCGAAAAAAAAAAACCCTTCGTCGTTCGCGGGGCTGTCCGACCTCATCTAAAGACGGCTTTGCAAATAATTATTGCCAATAAAAAAAAACGGTTTCGTATTTATAAGTAAAACCGGCGTAACAGCTTCGAATGTTATTTATTTCTCTACATCACCAGATCACATTTATCTTCAAATTATATTTGCTGTTACAGCCTTAAATAGCAACGCACCGCGGTGAAACCGCGTAGTCTGTAAACATTTGCCTTCCCTTTTATCAACAATTTTCAAATTCTTTCCTACACTGTGCTTTAGTCTGTGAAGCCTAGGTGGTAAATGCTGCTTGCATACAAAAATTCAAGTTGATGGATGCAGTAATTTCAGCCGTGCGTCAATATTTTCAGTCATTTTTATTTAACGTGGAAGCTTCGTGACATTCTCACGACAGCTATACCATAGAGCTTGAAGGTTTACACAAACAATTTTTAACTGGAATCACTTCCTACTCTTCCTGTTTTATTCTGATTACATTCGTTGTCATCATATCAAAAGGTCACAAGTGGTGACCGCCGTCGATTCTGCAGGCACATGAGTAGCCGTGGTCGGAACGTGGTTCGTTCGATTTAAAGAAATAAGACAATCTAAAGAGCTTTGTTTTTGCCCCACAAGCTTAAAATCTTCAATGATCCGACGTGTACGTGTAATTATATGATACAACGTGACCGAATGTTTGTAAAAAAGATACACATCGAAACTATACACACAGATTATCAGATAAAATACTCGTTGTGACGTTATTATTAATGCGCTATTTTTCTTAGAATTTAATAAGAAATATGTTGCTATAATAACTCTAACGCCACGACGAGTATCGATCGATGTTTGGCTGACTGTAGCTTGTGTAACATACGATCAATCCTATAGTGCTTGTACATTCAAATTTGAGGATAATGTTGTATTCTGTTTGTATTCTGGATCCCCCTTCCTAAGCCACGTGGAAAAGTAAACAGCATGTGGTACACGCGATAACAATCTACAAAGTTTGTATAATTTATTTATCTATTCTATATTATGACCAGTATACAGATTTTTGATATCACAGAAATAATAAAAAACAATACAATTGACTGCTTCTTTATTTTAAACTTTCCTTATAACAGTAGTACGATATATCACAAGCACTAAGTGCCCTACATCTGGATAAAACCGACGCGTTTGCTTTCGCCAAGGCCTCGTCCTCGATGCCAAAAATCGAAACCTTACCGTCTATTAATCCATAATCAGATAGCTTGAAAGATATTTCTTATGCATTTTTTGTGTATTATCAGTTTCACTTAAGGACCATCAAATCAATTAAAGCCTGCTTAGATACAACACATTTACATTGAGCTGAAGCAAAGCTTTTGTAGAATCAAAGAACTTATAGAGATGGACTCGTGTACAGTCTGTTTATGAATTATATTATTCGATTTATTTGTACATTGAGCTGAAGCAAAGTTATAGAGATGGACTCGTGTACAGTCTGTATATGAATTATTAGGTATTTGATTTATTAACATAATCACTTATTATTTTCGTGCTCAATTTAACATATCTATTTGAAGTTTATATTGGAATAGTCTCGAGTCGGTTTTTTATAGCATAAGGGGGCAAACTAGCAATCGGAACCTTTGGGTGGCTACCGACGCCCACGGACATTCACATGGTTGTTACGCAGATGCGTTCCCCTTCTATCACCCCCCCCCCCAACGGACCACCGGCTACAAAAAATTTTATAATAGACACTAAATTTAGCATACTATCTGCGGGAAAGGATGACGTAGATCGTCGCGCGACATGTTTTACAGTAACCGGTGCAGATGTACTGGACACTTCCATCACCATACAACAGTAAAAAAAAAACAGTAATGATAAATTGGTAATAAAATAAATATTTCTCTAATTGTAAAGGAGAACGTAATGAAAGAAATAATTATTTTATTTCTTTAATTAGGGCAATCTTGTTTATTGAAGTTCAAATAAATTATATAACCTATATACGTTATACTACATTGTCATTGGCGCAACCAAACATTTCGACGTTTTAAAAATAATACAAGCAACGCCATTAGATTCCTCAAAGAAATTGTACGGGCGCGCGCGGTGCAAATTACGAATCGACTACATCGGGTTTGATGATAGATAGTGCACAACTGATCGGGAAACTGGTCTAAAGACTACTAGAGTATTGCGGCAACAGACTTGCCCGAGCAGACTAGCTCGCGGGCGTGTGTTAGTGAATTCATCGCTGAAAGGATGCTTCGAGCACAAAATTTTCGTAAAGAATCGTTAGCTTATTGCAAAACAAAAAATAATACATCTCGTAACACAATCATGTAAATATGAAACTAAAACATTTAAATAAACAAATTATTTTATTATTAATGAAATCTATGTATTTTTCGCTATTCACGGTATAATAGTACGAGACCACATCTAAAGTGACAGTCCCCTTTACAGTTTATGGCCCACGTAGATTCTAATTTGTCTAAAGCAATTTAATACCAGTAGTTCAGCCATTATAGTTAGCTACCACTGTCATACTTTCCAGTATTATCGTATAATGCAATTTCAGAGGACATTATATGTTCATATGTCCATCGCACGTTGTATAATTTAACACTAATCATATTACCTGGTTTAAATGAAAATGGTATGCAGATAAGATATAGGCGAAAAAGTTTGTGTTCAGAATACTGGAATAATAAATGTCTAATTGAAGGCTCAAATCTAAAAACTAAAAGTAGTTTTATTGTACTATAAATATATTACAATAAAACTACTTTTACGGATTTTATCGCGGTTTATTAAATTATTTATGTAGCCCGACGTTTCAGAAGCTTTACAGCAACCATGGTCACGGGTGGGGTTTAATTTGTATATAGATTAAGTCACGGAAAACGTGTAAATGATAATGATTAAGCACAGTGGCGTCCGATGTGATTGCTAACTGATAATCTATCAGTTTGCATATGTGTGTGTATGTGTGTTACAAGGTTGTGCAATGACTATAATCAATTTGAACATAAAAAGTTGCTTCGTTTGTTGTTTCATGTAATTTTTATTGACATTGATAAATAGTATCCATTGTTTTCATTCAGATTTTTATTAATTTTAAAATTCCCAGATAATTAACTATACTCTTAAGTTCAAAAATAAAAAGTTGTGTTTTTGGGCAAATTTCAGCTGTGGGGGCCACTTTTACAGCGACTAGACTAAAGATTATAATAACGCACAAGAGTCTCTTTACAGTGGGTGAGTTGACGGATCTTCAATGCTACTGGAGGAAATCAGATGCAGGCGGCTTAATGTCTTTGAACCTTAAAGATGTAACACCGCCAACTTTCATGTCCCACCCGGGACCCAAACTTAAATAACCATTCTTTTAGGACAAACTTTCATTTAAGAAAATTAGTAGTCAGGAAAAAACTTGAACCATTGGTAACTCTACATTAAAACCCGCATAAGCAGACGCACAATTCTCCTACACTCCATCCCATTGCCAAGTAGCCGAAGGCGGTGGATAGAAGTGGGGGTTATCGTATTTCGTGTGATGTGTGCGATCGAGAGGTACCTCCCCGGTAGTACCAGCTCAATTCGCATGCGACGTCGACCGACAACTGGTATGTCTAGAAGTGATTTAGGAATAGCTTCTAGTTCAGAATGTTACATAGTTAATTTATTTATGGTGGCACATTTCTAATAATTCTTCTCTTGCTGCACGAAATGGGGCAGTGTGACCTTCCCTTCACGTCATTATGTGTTGTACACTTCGATCGTGATAGCCGGGTACATTTATCATTAATAATTTTAACCCTTTAATGCTAATTATGAGTAAATTTTATATGGGAATGTAAAAGTGCTTCCATGTTTTATGGTGTTACCCAGTGACGGGAAAGACCAAGACTTGCCAGTATTGATCAGACTGATCGGAGGCTGTCCGAAGGTGGAGTCAAGAGTCTTAGCAACCGGCGTGTTTGTATAGAGGGATTTGTGAATGTGGAGGAGGCAAGGCGGGTATGTACGGATCCGTGATATGTGATACTCCGTCCTCCCCCATTAGGGATCTGGTGTGGTAAGAGTGGTGGGAAGATGTTCTGGTATTGTGTAATTTTTTATTCGCATGATTGTTACGCAGATACGTTGCTCTCCAATCATGCCGCCCCCAATGAGCCACTGGCTACTACTCACAAATCAAAGCGAGCGAGAGGTACTTCCCCGGTCGTGCCGGCCCAATTCCGTTGCATAGGAGGATGTAGTGTCATGCACCATGCATGGCACTACCTCCTCCTATGCAGCGTGGCACTACCTCTTCCTAAACAATAGCATTCTTAAATAGTTATATTAAAGAAAGTCCGTCTCAGATATTGTAATATGTCTATAATTATCTTCACCGCACTATCAGTTTTATAATAACTCATCTCAAATACTACACAACAGTATTATGTAGGTACGTAATACTATTGACATTCAATTATCAAGCCTGGCTATAAATAATACGGCGGCGTCCTTTTTAACATTGAGATTCTCGCAGCTTCATTATAGCAATTAAAATCATACCAGATTAATTGATTTGAGATATACAACACAGAGGATGGGATGACAACACAACAATTATAATGTAAAATACCATTATGCCTAATTGGAGTAGAAGAGAACGTTAAAACTTCTTTTTTCTTGGCGCGGGGACACAAAATTCACGCGCCATCACCGGCCCGGTGTTAGATCCGGTTTTGCGTGTCACATTAAAGTGTGCTGAACAAAAGCTAAATAAAAAGTTTTTGCGAGTGCCATCAGTGCCGCTGTTGATGATGGTCCCCCAGTGCTATAAAATCATCAGTACACCTCGGCGGCGAGTCCGTCATCTAGGATACCGACACCACACCCACAAAAGGATTGCCCCGCACCACAGGACTAACCTAACTATGGGAAGGTACAAAGGGCGAGGTCGCCACTTGCCCTACACAAAAGCGCCATCTCCTCCAGCTCCATAGTCACGTTTTCTGCTAAGATGGGTAAAAAGCGCACTCTCCACATTTCAATTGGGCGACGGTAAGGGTTCTCTGCTTGAACCATGGCAGGGGTAACAGTATATAAAGCTATTAAATAGATCCTAGCAACGATATCTAAAATATATTTTTAACCAACACGTATGAAACAAACTAATTATGACAGAAATCACCGACAATCGTGGTGATTTCTGTCATAATTCGTGGGTGGGGTTCAGTGGTGTGTGGGACGCGACACGTGACAGTGCCGAATACCCACAAAAACCACCGCGGTGCCATCATTGCCGCCTTTGTTGAGGTGCCTTGGCACAACAAATTATCAGGGCACCTCGACGGCTAGTCAGCCCCCAAAGGAACCAACTCCACCTCCATAAATGGGGTTGCCATACACTACAGGACAACCCCACCGACTTTGGGGCAGTGCAACAGGGTGAAGTTACCACCCTCGCCCCTTGCCCCGTTCGCAAAAGTGCCTCCTCCTGTTGCTCCTAGTTCCTCTTTTCTTATAAGAGGGGTACCGAGAGCGATTCCTCCTCCTGATCTTTAAGCCCCCTCTTCTTATAAGAGGGGTGTAAAGATCTCCCTCGGTTCAATTGACTTCGCCTGGGTTCACCCCAGGCAACCAAGCCATGATGGGGCGGTATAGTCAACCTCTGGGACTTAGGCTAGAAAATGTAGGAATAAAAAAAAATTAAAAATAATTATTAGATTTTTTATGTGTAGGCTAGGAACGTCATTAGATTTAAGATGTACAGTTTTTTGTATTATAATCACAATTCTGCGATACCTGAGCCGCCACTACGCCAGGGACGGCCAACATGCTTAGAGCTAACGTTGATGTTTTAATCGAGAGGCAATATATCTATCATTGCAGTACATAATATACACCTAGAAAGTTTGTTTGTTTGATTGATTGCACGCGCTTATCTCATGAATTAGTGAAAAAGTTGAAAAAAGTATTTGTGTGCATTGTAGTGCATAAGTTCATCGAAGCACTTATGCGCATTGTAGTAGTGACTTCGAAAAGGAGGAGGTTCTATGCTCATACATATATATTTTTATACGTGTTCATCTGACTTTCCGCGAATTGTGAACCGATGTTCAACATACTTTTTTGTTAGAAAGGGATCAGGCGGTCCCGGTATCACGAAATAAGGATATTTGACGAGATAGATCCTAGAGATCAAGGGTAACTTTAAAGTTTTACATGCTTTTTAGGGCTAAATCAAATGTGAGGATTACTGATTTCTCAAGAGTAGTATCTTAATACACTTGTACCGATGTTTAGATACCTTTTCCACAAAAATATGGCTCAGTCACTCCTTTATAGCTAACACCCCACCAAACCATCACTGAAGTCGGATAATGCCCACGTTGCACTCTGTCGAATAATTAGGTAGCTTCCGTAGAGCTCTGAGCATAAATACGGTCATTATGTTTGTTAAAATGTTGCTCAATTGTAAAAAAAATGTCATACGTAAACAAAATTTTTCTGGCCTCACTTTGCGTACCGCTTCAGTAGTTGTTTCGATTTTACCACCCATTCATATTTCATTTATCAGTTAAGAAGTGACTAGTGCGTCTCCTATAGGCTGCAAGACCTAAGGCGTCTCTAAAAACGCGCAACATGGTTCTAGGTCCTACCTTCATTTCCCGAGATAAAATCTTTTGCGTACTGACAGGATTTCTTCGAATTATTTCCCTACCTGTCTTGACAACCGTACGAACACTACGTGGACGGCCAGGTCTTTCACTGTTATAAACAGAGGAAGTCTCATTGTACCTATTAATAGCACGGTATACAAACATTTGAGTTTTAAAAATTGCATTTGGCTCCATGCCTACTTTGTTTAATGTAATCACAGCAATCCTATTTCCTTTCACGCCCCACACAAAACACAATGAACATATATAAAAATGACAGATTCCATATTCAAATGTAATATTTTTTATTTTTTATTGTTGCAGTAGTTATGGCCAGGATAAGTATATTGTTGGAACAAAGACCTAATACATATTATTATCACCTTTCTAGTGCGACATTTTTTCATATCTTTTTATATATTTTTGTATCACTTACCTTTTCATATTGCTAAATGTGATTTAACGTTCAGCAATTTCTGCTCTTCTCTATGGTATATCCGAAGAATAATTATAATTCTTCTAAATAATACTAAATAATTTAAACTAAATAATTATAATTCTCCGGGTACTTTTAATAATTTGTGACATCAGGAAATCTTTCATCTCAGTCCACTCCGCAAAGCTTCTGAAACGTCGTGCTAGTTAAATAATTGTATAAACCGCGATAAAATCTGTAAAAGTAGTGTTATTGTAATGAGTAACATTCGCGTAAACTTAAGACATCAATATAATTACCATATTGTTTTAGGGACCTAGTACTGGGGGCTACACAAGTACTACTACTGCTAGGTATGTCGTAGTCGTTTTGTACAAATCGCTGTATAACATTACAGACAGCCATATCCAATATCCAATAATCCAGTTTTGTCATGTCAAGCAACGCCGCGAGTGTTAAGGATAGGAACTAAAACATGTCAAAAATGCTTATAGTGATTCTTTTTATTTTATTAAGGGCCGGCTTTATTGAATATTGTGAAATGCCGAAATCTTTCCGGCGCAATTTCACTCAGCTGTAATGTGGCTAACCGTTAGCCCGCCAGAAAAATAAAACTGCACCGTTTTTAAAAATTGCTAGCCGAAATGCGACATAGCTATGAAATACGAAAATTTTGACAATCCAACTGCGACAGCTGTCGCCATCTACAAATACTGTATACCCCTGTGATATCTTCTATAAATTAAAGGAATAATTAGGTAAATGTGAGTGAGCGAAAGAGATTGCCATTAATAGTTTTCGTGGAAATGTTGATACTTGATAACACAAAGGTGACGTAATTTGTAATGTCTTCACAGTTCACGACGTACAGGAAAACAGAGTCGTGATTAGGGGATGTTTTACTAACGTTCGTTTATGGTCAATAAAGAGTTATGGCGTTTAAAATGGCGGACTATGTTAAACGTGTATCTAATATTTTTCTTATCTCACGGGTACAAAACGAAATTGTTCACTAATGATTTGAAGGACGTCCTTAAGACATTAAACTGGTCAGAATGCGGCATAAATATTAACGGCAAATACCTCTCACATCTTCGTTTCGCCGACGATATAGATGTGTTGGCTGAAGGAAATGTTGCACAGCCTAAATGAATCCTCCCGACGTATTGGCCTTAGGATGTACTTGGACATGTACAACGAACACGTTCTCCCCGGGCCTGTCAACATCGACGGCGCTGTTCTCGAAGTCGTAGACGAATACGTCCACCTCGGGCAACTGCAATAGTTGCCCGATATTACGTAGATACAGCTTCGAGAAGGAAGCCGATAGAAGGATTCAGTTGGGTTGGACAGCATTCCGAAAGCTTCGTCACATTCTCATGTCGCCTATACCACAGAACTTGAAGACAATGCGTTCTCCCCGTGATGACCTACGGGGCTGAAATGTGGCCTCTTAATTTTGGACTGGTCCGCAAGTTTGCGGTAGTTCAACGGACTATTGAACGTGCTATGTTAGGTGTTTCTCTGTCCGACAGGATACATAACGAAGTCATAAGGCAGAGGACTAAAGTATTTGATATCACGCGTCGAATGAGCTTGTTAAAGTGGCGATGGGCTGGTCACACACACAGAAGAACCGATGGCAGATGGGCCAGTAAGGTTCTGGTGTGGAGGCCGCGTTTAGTAAAACGAAGTGTTGGTCGACTATTCACCAGGTGGGCAGACGATCTCCGTACAGTAGCTGATCCGGGATGGATGAGAGTAGCAGGAGATCATCGTCTTGGCGTTCATTGAGAGAGAACTATGTCCAGCAGTGGACCGATAAGGGCTGGTAATGATGAATGATGATGAGAGGTAGAATAAATATTTATTGCCGCCGTCTCGTTTTTCCAACATAGACTTAGTTGCTTGGCTTGCGCTGTCCGTTTTGTCATCATATAAGTACAAAAACGCTTTACAGAGGAGACAATGGTGTTATTGTTTTCGTATATTTACGCGAATGTTATTTATTGTTGTATCTCTTTAACGATCTTTATCGAGTTTCTTTAGATTTTCTTGTGGAATGAGACAGAATCACCGTCATGGACGAACATGCAAAAAATCCTTGTGCTGTCCTCTTATACAATTTGTATAGATATGTTAGAGTTATAAATAATTAATGGATGAGAATATACTATATATAATAAATATAATATATATATATATATATATATATATATATATATATATTGTAATATAAATATATACAAATATTCAATAAATATAATATAATTACAATTACTTTAATATATATACAGATATTATAACTACAAATTTAATAATTATAGTTATTAAGATGTTAAAAAATTAATATATATTTAAATATGTAAACAGATACATAAATAAGCTGAAGAGGAACGAAAATTAAGAGCTCAAAATAAAATGATGTTAGGACTGCTTCCCGGAAGCAGAAATTTCTTCACCAAAGAAAATTCTGTCTTGATCCCACAAGATTCTATATCCCGACGTTTCGATAACCTTTCAGCTGTCTTGGTTACGGGCAAACTGAAGATTTTAGTCGTCTGGTTGAGTATTTATATGCAGCAGAGTCATTAACAATTATTTGTCCGATTCATACAAAACGAGCCATTGTATGTATCTTGCAGCTGTGATGAGTCATTTTTCGTTTTTGACTTAATTATGTTTATCACCGGATCCTAAGTAGATGGTAAGACCCAACCATCCTCTCTGTTAAAATTTGGATGCTTTCTAATTTTAATCGCCTCACGAATCATCCTTGGACGGATTCGAGACTCTTTCGCGAGGATTTGGGGTTTGTCAATTCTAATATAATGGCGGGCGTTATCTTGTACATGTTGATAAACTGCAGACTTGGTAGAACGACGATGTTTAACATCTGCAATATGTTCTTTTACGCGTGTTCTCATTGATCTCATTGTTTGACCTATGTATGAAAGCCCACAGTCGCAATCGAGTTTGTATACTCCTGCATCCTGTAGGGGGATCCGAGGCTTCACCGGTGGTTAGAACTGACTTATCTTTTTTGGTTCTGTGTTTTATATACAATATGCTATTAAATATAATGTATATATTTAATAGTATCGTTATTTTCTCGTATTATTATATATACGTATATATATTTATATCATAGGAGGCAAACGAGCAGTTGGGCCACTTATAATTGATCACCAACGCCCATAGGGATGTCTATGAAGTTAACACCAGATGACTTGCAGATTCGTTGCCGGCCTTGCGGAGACAAATAGGCTCTTATCTTCAAGATACGACTCAGGGAGTTGTACCGGTCCGGGAATGCCGAAGGAGTTAGCCGGATCCATAAAGTAGTGCGTCGGAGAAAATTGCGCTTAAAATGCACCGAACAAGACTTTATATAATATACATACATATTTTGTAAAACTTCCAGTTGGTGTGGCGATTTTCAAACTATAAATATTTCAGAGTGTTTTAGCGATTATCTACATTATTCATTTTGTGTTAGTATTCTATATCTTGGGCAATCATATTTACATATATATTATTCAAAATAATAAATATTGGGTATATGCTGATATTTTATATTATATAGGGTATTGATTACTCGATTCTCATCCAAATCATGTAGTAAAATAAGTACCCCTTTTTACCTAAACACCCTACAAATGGCTGAATGCGTGGACATAGTATTGCTAATAACGCTTGGGCCATTGGCAAGCAGGCGCGTCGTAGACTGTACCACGACGTCGCCGCACACACAGACACTACGGTGAGTCAATCCACTCATGACCTTCTCCATGAGTCAAACGTTCACGTCAGCGCCGAGGCCATTGTAGCTACCGCGCGCGAGCTGCCCGAGTAGGGCCGGGAGAGGAGGGACCGAGAGGCCATGACAATAATAATTAAATCGGGATGCATCTCTCCCATCTGCGGCAGAGAGGGGGTCGGGCCCTCTTACGTCCTCTTACGTTACGTAGGTTTGGGTCGTAAGAGAGTCAGACGAGCACTCATATCAATCCGATGCAGCTGTATTGGGCTTCTCTTCGCTTCCACAGCATAAGTTCAGGTCCCAAAAGAAAATAAAGACTACGGTGCCATAATATACGATTTTAATGATATACATTTGAAGTTAGGCTTATTTTGGCGCGTTTGGGAAAAGTGAAGAGAGTTGGCTATACACAGCATTAAAAAAGTTTTTCTCTTGTTACGCCAATAAAGCATAACTGATAAATCGTGTATACTTTTTTAAAAGGACCAACTACAATGTTCTGTCTGTGAATCATGAAACTGACTTACGAGTCAAGAGAGAAGTTTTTGTAAGAGATAGTGCCATGCTTTATAGGAAGAGGTAGTGCCACGCATGGTGCATGACACTACATCCTCCTACGCAACGGAATTGAGCCGGCACGAACGGGGAGGTACCTCTCGCTCACTTGATGCCGCCGTAAAGTGACACGAACGGTGTCGCGTTTTGTACGGTTTGCGAGTTGGTGGCCCATTGGGGGACGGAGGGGTGAAAAAGTATGGCAACGCACCGGCATATGCTGATGTCCATGGGCGTCAGTAGTCGTTGTAAGGCTCCGGTTGATCGTTTGTCCCCCTATAGTATAGATAGATAGAGATAGATCTGTTAAGAGCGAAAGTGCTTTAGACGTACTGTAAGTCACTGAGAACGTTTATTGCCGATTATTATTTAATTAAAATAAGTGTTCGCAGATTACGGAGCACTGAGTGAAGTCGTAACAGTTGTTTTATTAGTGACCCGACTCGAGTCGAACTTAACACTGACGAGCCTAGTTATCGAAGACGTAAACGAAACATCCTACGTGGGAGATACCTACACATATCTATTTTTATATTTTTAGTGTACCTGTGAAGTGTTGAATATTGTAAACACACTAATTGTAACGTATGTTCGTAGATTGCAGACTTAAACAATCATTATTACCATCATCATAACACCCGAGACCTTAAAGGAGGACGTAGTGCCGTGCATGGTGCATGACACTACGTCCTCCTGTGTTTTTGGAATTAAGCCGGCACGACCAGGGAGGTAAAGTGACATCTTCAGTGTCTCATTTCGTGCGGTGAGTAGACGGTGACCCATGGGGGGCGGGGGAAGGAGGCATCATAATTATGTGGCGTAAAAAGGCTACGATTCCTCGCTGCAGTCGATCACATTATTAGTAGCTTACCGAATGCAAGTACCGGATTAGACGGAATCATTCGAAAGATTATCAGGAACGCCTGAACGGCTCGGAGAAATTAAGCTGATGTACACAGCATGTATCAAAGAAGGGCTCTTTCCAGATATCTGCAAGTTAGGTTCACTGATAGTGCTGCCAATAGGGAAATGACAAGTCGTTAACAGATCCGAAGGCCTACCAGCCGATTACTTTACTGCCGATTTTAGGAAAATTTTTAGAACGCCTCATATTACTTGCGCTCCCTGTTTGCTGCATCGTGGTTTCTCTGAAAATCGGCATGGATTCGTTACAAGGCGCTCAACTGTAAGCGCATTAAAACCAGTGTTCGAGTTAGTAGATAATTCCACATATGAGTACGTCCAGCTCTTCCTTTTGGACGTCTCCAGAGCCTTTGATAATGCATGGTGACCTATGATACTGTTAAAAGCAAAAGCTACCGAGAACTCTCCAAACATCTATCAGACTCTTGTAAGTTATTTCTTTAACCGTTATGTTGGCTTCATAGTTGGCCACCGCTTTGGAAGTTTACCGCAATGGGATGTCCCCAGGGTTCGGTATTGGGCCTCACACTATGGAAACTCCTTTTGGACGATGTTCTTAAATTGTCTTAAATCGTTATCGAATAGAAATGTTCCACGACCTTGAACAGTTTATCGGATTGGGGAACCCGTAATAGGCTAACATTTTCCGCAGCCAAGTCCCAGACTATTGCAGCCAGGACCCAGACAGGGTCGTTTTAAAAGCGGACCGACCATTAGGGTGGATGGTACCTCGATCGCGAGTGTATCTGTGACCAAGGTGCCTGGGGTACATATAGACGATGCTAGATCCTTTGCGCTGCATGCGGTTTTGATGGGCGAGAAGGCCGCCAGCTCTGAAGGGAAGGACTCACGTGTCTCTACCTCGTCGTGGGGTGTGAAGTACATTAGGTTCCTGTACCACTGAACCTATGTTGCAAATCTGACATATGCTGCAGCGCTTTGGTGTCGACGCTCTCACTTGTTGTACGTAGTGCATTATTACGCACCCAAAGATGCTTTGATTTTATTGACGTAGTCCTGCAGGTCATGCTGCAGTGCGGCGCTAACAGTGTTGTCCGACGTTCTGCTTGCCAATCTATAGGTTTTTCGAGGGGGATGCGTGCAGGAGGAGTGCGTGGGGCTTAAGGGCAAGGAGCGTAAGAGAAAGAACAGCGCAGTCGCGGATGACGTCATCTCCTCTCGACAGTCAAGTTGGACCGCGTGTGCCGACACGAAGGAGCTGCACTGCTTCTTTCCTGAAGACAAAACGCGTATGGCATATCAATGGGTGGTACCTGAGTACATTATTTCGCAGATACTAATAGGGCGCGGGTGTATTAGAGGTCGCCTGCACAGGATGGCGTTACGTAATCTGCCATTATGTCCTTGCGGTAATAAAGCTGAAACCAGAGACCATGTACTGTGGGAATGTGACTTGTAAAAAAACGAGCGAAACATCGTGTTGGACGACATCGAACGGTAGACAGTGGGCCCAGTCCATCTCCAGGATTTGGTCGCAATGGAACAGAGTTCTGTACAATTGACGACATTTGTGCAGACATGGCACGCGGAGAGAAAGCACAGGATAGCTGCATCGAGATAATCAGAATTGACGAGGCCGATGACAACTTCTATCTTTGTGGTGTTAGGCCCCAGAAAGGTGAGAGTGAAATAACGAGAGGGCACTTAAATAATGTGTAGGGAGTCAAGAATTGCACGTCGGGGAATAGAGCCGATGAGCAAACCCCCGAGCATCTCCCGTGATTCGCTCCGTATACCGAGAGGTGGGTAGGAGCATGTGTGTAGGTGGATAAGTGCTCGTTTGCCCCTTTACCGAATAATAAGTGGTATAATGTGTCTCGTAAGTTTCAAAAGTTCAAGTCAGCCGAACTTCCACTGACTGCTCACCAACTGCATGAAATAAGGCCATGTCAGCGAGACCTCCGCGGTCGAGCCGGTTCAATTCGGCTGTAATGCAGCAGGGCACTGCCTCTTGTACCTTACGTAGCTACACGCACTTATCCCAGAAGCTTTTATATCTAGTAGATTTCAGTTACAACTTATGTAGGTAATGGGTTATATACTACAAATGTATTGATTCGTTGTAACAGCGAAAAATTTGTCGTAACCCGTGTTATATAACAGACTAGCAGTCTGTCGCTGCTTCGAAAAATACCTTCAAATACCTTCCCTATTATCGTGGGATCGTCGAACTATTATCGTGGATATATATACTATGTATATAACACATAAAAAAAAATTAAAATATACATTAGACAATGAAGTATTCTGAACTTATGTCAATTAATCTTACCGATTGCAGTCGAAGGAAGCAACCATTAACCGCGTCAACTCTAACGTAACAAAATAGAATTGAACTGTATATCAATTTGCGAAATACGACAAGATCACTCTGAACGGAGAATATTGTTATAAGCAGACAAACTTTAAACAAGCGTATTTTTATATCCGTGATATTTATAGGATATGCTTGACGACGACCAGTCAACTGCGAACACGCATTTTGGCAGACAGCCCTGCAGTAGTTGCCATGTGGTAGGTAAACATATAACATACCTCTGGCTGTATATAATGTGAACAGCTATGAGCACATGTACGCTCAAGTGCCTGAAGATATAAGCTTCCATGTATATAAATGCAGATCATCCGGACGCAGTGGCCAGCGGTTTTTAATCCGATATTTGTCGTTTTATTTTTAAAATCACTAAACAGTTTCAAGGATAATTTGAGTTAAATCCAATATCTATTTTTTTATGAAGAAAAAATATCATATTATTTATCGCAATAAATAATTTAAATTTTATGTAATATTATTTACTAAAAAATAATATGTGATATTATTTACCGGAACAACCGGGGACCTGGGGCCGAATTCTGCTGTTGTCTTCCATTTAAGATAAATGCCCGTAATTGCCACGCTGAGCAGGCGGATTGGTAATCGCAGACTAGGTTTCGGACCGCCATCACTCGACGCGAGCCCGGTCTGGTGCTGCCGTCTATTTCACTGCCACTATGAACCAGCCGGGACACCAAACGATCAGCTCGCTGAAGCCTCTTTGTTCTTAGGAGACTAGTGCTCTTTGACGACTCTTACGTCACCCTGGGCTTGGATTGAGGGTGAGGATATTCT
Organism: Eumaeus atala; assembly: GCA_017140195.1. Classification (NCBI taxonomy): domain Eukaryota; kingdom Metazoa; phylum Arthropoda; class Insecta; order Lepidoptera; family Lycaenidae; genus Eumaeus; species Eumaeus atala. The sequence goes on from JAFELO010001376.1 coordinate 374,720, forward strand.
TAGGCCGCCCCCATACAGCAAATAAAGAAGACGATGTTAGTGCAGTAGCTGGTCCGGGATCGATGCGAGTAGCAGAAGATCGGCCGTCTTGGCGTTCATTGAAAGAAGATTATGATCATAATAATGTCTAAAAATATGGAGAAAAACTGTGTTTGCATTGCTCTAACAAGCCTATTGAAGCGATAAGTGTTCAAGACCCTAGGGCAAAGTCACGGTCGTTCTGTAGCTGTTATAAAAAACTTCCTTTTTTATGGTAAGCATAAACGAGCAGAGATTTGCGTAACGGCAGTGCTACCGTATAATTATAATATCAGCCGCTTGTGGATATTCTGTAGAAACGTTGATTGGAATTTCCAAAAGTAGCGGCATATGTAAAATAACGACAGAAGAGCAGAAACAATGTCGGGAACCTCTAAAAGTCGCAATATCCTTCAAAAAACGACAGAGTTGCTAGAAACAGTGTCCTGAACTTCTAAAGTCACTACCCGCGATGTAATGTGACACAAACTGTGCAAACATTGTCCGGAGCTTCGCAAGTCGCGACATATGTTAAACAATAACAGAGAGTGTAGAAACATTGTTTGGTACTTCGAAAGTCACTGCTGCTTTGTTCTTATAAGAGGGCTACAAAGAGCACCTCCTCCTCCTGCTGCTTAGTCCCCTCTTCTCATAAGTGGGGTACAAAGAGCAACCACCTCCTCGGTTCAATTGGCTTCGCCCCAGTCTCGGATCATCCCAGGCTAGTGAGCCCCACCGCCACGACAAGGAATGAACCATTGTGCGAATCTCTCCTAAACCCTATTATAATGTGAATTATATTAATAATTTAATAATATTAAGTCACTCACTATTGTATATTCTATAACATATCGCTAGAATCACTGACTACTCGTTCCTTTAAATACTACTACAATAAAAAAAAAAAATAAGCGTAATGGTCAAAATCAATGAACTTTAAAAAAGTTCACAGATATCAATAGATCGTCACATCTTGTATGAGATCATGACAAATAAAAAAAAACTGACAAAAAATTGCTTCGTTGCGTGTTCACACAAAAATTGTTAATGTGTTATCCAAAGCAGTTATCATGCGCGTTCAATCGTACTTAATAAATATAAAAAATTAAACGACTGACTCCCGCAAATGTCTACATTGGTTTACACATCTCTGTCTGTCTATGTGTCAAATAACATCAAATGCAAAGAAAACGTTTGTGACAAAATGATTTACAATTATATTCTATAAAAGAAGAGTAGTTTTGGGGGTAAAGGACTATTAAATACATTTGTTCAGTCATGGTCTCTCCACATTCACAATTATGAACGAAATTAATATACTACAAGTATATATATACTACAAGTTCTTAAGATGGGTATAAATATGTGAGGGTATGAAGCTTTTTCTGTCGGCTGACCGAGATTCCCTGCAGCAACCAGGAGGACTCCTTTGTACATATAATTGTTCCTCCATCTCCATCCTCAACTACAATAGTTGAAGATTATACTGATATCTTATCTTCTTATTATATCCAAATTAAAAAAGAGAAATAGAAAAGGAGTAGCTCTGAAAAGGAACAGACAACCAATAAAATTCCCATTGTCGTGGCTTCATGAGCGTTGGCTCTTTATTTTAATAAAATAACTTATATGATTGTTGACCCACAAGTTTTAACACACTAATTAAAATTTCCATTACTACCCGATTCAGCGCGCCTGTCTGATTTTACATGTGGGTCAGACGTTATTTAAAAATATCATTATTTTGGTACTGTTGGCCTTTCTGTACTGTTTCTGTGCAACAAAGAGATTATCGGTTATGTACAATCATGACCGATTTGTTTCATAGAAACCAGTCAGAAGTCTGAAATCATAGAAACCGGTCAGAAGTCTAAAAGAAAAACAATAGTTCTTTTTCACGATATTTAAATATGTATAAAAGTCTGCCTAAATTCCTTATAACAATACCCTTAGCCGAAAAAAATTGTCTCTAGTGCTATATTTTATATACAGAACGTACTGATCGGGTAAAAACCTGTCCATAGGTTTTGGAGGAGACTGTTTATAATTACATATGTTCGTAGCGGGTGCGGTCCAGTCCTGTGGAGTGCTCGGCGCCATTACGTCGAGAGGGGAGCGCGAATTGCGACCGACCAGCTGAGGCGGTGTCGTGTTGGTGGAAGTCGACGGAGTTGCGGTAGTTAAACAAGTATTTAAATAATATTAATCTGGTCTATCCTACATTCTTACTGATGAGAACGCTAGATTTTATCCCGATCTTGGCTATCTTTACATAAATCTCCACTTAACCGTTATTGGCTGGGCGGTATAGTTGCGCTGTTGGGTGGCGAATAACATTTTCTACGCAGAAATTATTAAATTATTGTAAACAGAGTGCTGTGCATTTATCGGTTACCACCGTGCTCGGTACGCGATACCATGTCATGAACTCATAAACTTCAACCCATTTACTATATGCACCGACCATCCCTAAATACATATGGCCATTTAAAGGTCCCAAGAAATCGAGGTGTGCCCCATAGAACCTATGCCTATTCTAGGCCTGCGTCCTAGAAGCCGTTCTATGGTATGATAGGCGCACAGGGTGGTGTTGGTCACAGTAGATGACATACGGCACACGTATCTTCTTACTCCTTCTTCTTCTTACACTTTCCAATTCTTATATACCTGGGAACCACAGTCGAGATCGTGCTTTTGCCTTATCTTTACTATACCCAAATGTGATGAATGTAGCTCTTTTAATACCTGAATCCGTAATGCTTTGGGAATTGCAACCTTATGTCCTCCCATGAGACATCCGTTTTTATATGATAATAGTAATTTACAGAGAAAATACGGGTTTATTTCCTCCACATTAATAAACCCTAGATCACCTTTGCAAAACATAACAAAATATCCTTGCGAGTATTTGGTCTTTGTCCGTGACTTCTCTTAATTCCTGAGGTTTGATAGGCACCGAACCGTCCAAGGCAAATCGTACATACGCGGCCCGATCGCATACGTGCGTGTCACGTGCCACTTTACTAGCGGACGGTGCTGTTGATGGCAGGCTCGCGCGCGATAAGTAGTCCGTGCTGTTTTCTTGGCTATTTACATGTTCGATTACGTAATTGTAGCTACACAAAAACAACGCGTACCGCTGTAAACGATTTGCCGACACCTCAGGAACCCCTTTTGTACTGACCAAAGATTGATAATCGAGGTTTGTGATCGGTGCGTAGTACAAACGTTGTTGAGCGGCCACATAAACAATGGTGGAAGCGTCGCACCCCAAATATAATTATAGTTGCGTCTTTCTGTATCTAGAAATACCTATTTTCGGCGCCATTTAAAGCGTACGCGTACGCTATTGACCTTTCTTGATTGTCATCCCCAGTCTGTGAAAATATCGCGCCTAGTCCGGTTGAAGAAGCGTCGACCATTAGAATTATTCTTGCATTCGCATTACAATGCGCAAGAACCTGTCCGGAGGTTAATATCATTTTTATTTTCGTAAATGCGTCATTTTCTAAGATAGTCCACCACCACTGAGTAAGTACCCTTTTTAAATAGTTCGTACAGCGGGGCGAAAACAGTTGCCGCTCGCGGCACAAAACTAAATATAATTGTAACTGGTTTACTTGCGTAGGTACAGGTGCCTCGCTCAAAGCGTTTAATTTTTCAGGAGATTTTTAGACCATCTTTATTAAAAACGTATCTATTACTAATTTACTTCGTCTTCAAAATGATCACATTTTTCCAGCTGAAAAACGAGGCCACGTCCTATAACCGCTACAGCATCGCCCGCTGCCACTCCATGTGTTCCGCGCGGTTCCGCCATGTTATGCAGACATCATCCAACAGACATAGAAACCCGTCGATTCCGGCTAATAACCACTACATGGTGCGTTGGAAAATGGCTGGCACGCACGCTAGCCCGAAGACCAATCGGGTATTTATCAATAATCAGCGGCTTATTTAAACTCACTGAATACTCAATACGCATCCGTATGGAACCGTGGCACTTTAGTCCCGGTCGAAGCATATTCGGACTGTTGCACCGGTTTGAGTATACCTAGCTCTAAAAGCCTATTTATTTCTTGATCGCACTTTAAAATATATCGGCCCAGAATCCGGTTTTAATGCTAATTTTATTTTATATTTGTTAAACATGCCTAATTTGTTTTAAAAAAATCACGTGAGAAACGGAATTGTAACGATTCTATGTCATTTAAAGTTTTACTGTAGTATACGGGTGACAGTTGCAATTTAAATTTTGCGATAAAAGTCTCTGCCGAGTAGCGGCGGGCCGCTGTTGCGCACGACATGGACGTGCAGTTCGTCCGCTCGGCCGCTCCCCTCGACAGCCATCGCAGCCCTGCATATGCAATCTATTCATTCATCCGTATAACTCACCAATTTTTTGTTGGTTCTAGACAATAGCACATTAGTAAAATGTAACTTATACGTGCTATGAGATATGACTGTAACGGCAGAACCGCTGTTTACCCGGAAAGGCAGAATCGCGCCGTTCACACACTAGCGGCTCGCCTTAAAAAGGTCGAATGTTATACAACTCACCGACATCGCCACCGCTTCCGTTTACGGCATCCGCGTGTACGTACGTATTTAACAAATTTGCACATTCTTTGCAAGTGAACCTTTATTTTACACTTCTAACACTTGTGATTAGCGGTTGCATGGCTCGTATAGTCCACCGAACATTCTTCTTTGTAAGCACTTTTGTTACCACCGTCTTTTCTATCTATTTTGTAAACTGGTGCCTGTGATGCAGCCTCTACGGCGGCGCGCGCGCTTCTAATGTCCTCGGCGAGCTGCACGGCCCGGCTAACGTGAGCCCGGATAGGACCTGCACGGACAATTCTTCTATTTCCGATCCTGGTACCATACCCATTACGAAGCGGCCCCTCAATGCTTCCTGAATGTTACTGAGGTCACAATATGCAGCGGAGCCACGCAATCTGGCCGCCCATTGTGACGTTGGTTTCGTTGGCAATTGTTTGGAAGCATAGGAATCATGCCTTCATCCAAATTCCACTTGCTTCGGTTGAAAGTGGACACACAAGATATTTTAAATATTTGCATATGCCACTTCAAGAGGGTTCTTAGGCAGCGCAAGGTCGGGAGCTAACTTAATCGTACTGACAGAGAGTGCACTTAATAAGAACGCTCGTCTTTTGTTCCCCAGCAGATGATTTATCGCGTCGATATCGTTCGCGATAAACCACTGTGTGATTTTGCATTTTAACGTATGCCAAACTTGTCGAGTTAGATCGAAAATCACCAAAACTTCAAAATTCTAAAGCGGTTATGTAAAGTATCGTCGCCACTCAGAGATAAGCAGGTGAAACGCAGGACGGCCGTTTTTACACTGACTTTAATGCTACTGCGTACCTTGTTAACTTGTGTCTACCTTACATACATAACAAAAAGAAATTAATTGTACGATACATTACTGTAATTATAATAAGCGTTACTTCAAGTGGAACAAATTACGTCCACACACAATTCAGATCGCGCACTCGTTCTAAGGCAATATCAGAGCTTGAAATCAAAAACCAAAATTATTCAAATTAATAATCAAATTCGTGCAGGTATTATGGCTAAGTCCAAATGTACAGCCACGGCTTTAAACGCCGCTCGGTGGCGGACATTTCCTGTCCTAATTTAAAGTATACTTTGCTTGTTATTACTTTAAATTTTTGGACCCCCATTTGCACTGTGTACGTACATAATTTGTCTGAATGCCCGTGGCTAAGGAATGCTGGAAATTTGCAAAATAGGCTATGATACAAATGATAACATCTATCTTATATCACTTACAGAACTTCGATCGACAATGTCTCGGAATCGGGCCGTTGTGTTATTAGCCAAAAATAATTCTTTCAGAAACCGACTTGATAGTGAGGGCCCGCGGTGCTCTGCTTACCGTGAGGATTTTACAAAACTCAATTGGAACAATGATGTTGTTTTTTATTTCTGTAATTTAAAATGAATAGCATATTCACTCATAATTTAGAAGATACAAGAAATATGACCGCAGGGCAATTTAAATTTGTTACTTATGCCTACTGAGACCAGACGATCAAAAATTATTCCGCCCCCTAACGCTAGAACCGAATTTGGTTAAATTGAAAGCTTCACTGTGAATAGTTTTGTCCCAAATGGAATTACAATTCATAATCAACAATACAGGTTTACCTACTACTGCGGCCACCATTTCAATTCGGAAAAAAGTCGAACTTTCATACGCTAAGTGTATGGTGGGAATACATTGCTACATATCGGGTGCATTCGATTACGCCTGTCAGTTGGTCATTACGGTAATAATGAAACAGTGTTCGTAGATGGGGTAGGTACGGTGCGATGTAAGTCACTGTAAAGTGAAGGAGTTTATTTAATCTTTTTATGTAAGGTCTGCTGTAACAACAGTACGGAGGCCGTACCAGTTTTTTGCAAGTAGACTTAGAAATTCAAGGCCGTGCAGCCGTGTCTAACTCAAATAATTTCTCCAACCCTATTTGCTATAACTAAAAGATACATTAAAGATTAAAAAGCTATATTACCGACTATGTTTCACGATTGATTCGTGTAGCGGTACAGCACTAATACGTGTTCGAATCTTTTAAAAATTTTATGTGTATTTAGACGTACTTAGTGTTCATGTATACGCGTGTAATTTTTGCATCGAATGTGATGTAAGTGTATTGTAACCAGATGTGGAGATTTTCTCTCACGGTATTTTATCTTATATAAGAAAACTCTCCGAAGCGAACCCAAGTCAATGGTCTTCGTAAAAAATGTAGAACAGGCTTTAATTGCACAATTATCTAACGACGTGACGTAGCAATGTGCTTAAGCCTAGACATTTAATTCATTGTAAGTATACATGTTCAGGTAATAGGAAATTGGTCACCAAGGAGTTGGCAGTGAAATCAATTTGTCGTAAAATAGCTTGGCGTATCGGAAATGTGCTATAAGATAAAGAGAACGGAAGCGACAGAGAGTTTCTTTCTCATCAAGGTATAAAAATAAAGTCTATTAGATGCTAATGTAAAGATGAAGCAAATCGAAGGCCGAGCGACTACCGAGATTGTTCCTTGACTAAATTTGGGGCTTTCTTTACTACAACAACAACAACACATCTCTACGCCAGCTCCGTAATGGGCAGTGGGAACGGAACGGCATACAACACGATCCTTACATGCCTGCCTTGCCACATTCTTTACGTTACTGCAATTGTGGGATTTGGATACTGAGTCCGACATGGTGTTGTGTTCGGGCGAAGATACAAAAGTTACGTCAGCATTGGTATATTTAAAACCATTACTTTATTATTCTTATTATTCCGTAGCGAAATGAAAAAATGGAATCCTTACGGTTTTGTCATGTCTATCTGTCCGTCCGTATGAAACACACGTTTTACTCGGAGAATGGTACCCTAGATTTGCAATTTTGAAGGGATATATATATATATATATATATATATATATATACATGCATACATACATACATATATATATATATAACCGACAGATGATTTTTATTCGAAAGAGCATAGCGGTGTGAGGTGTCATAGATTTGGCCTTTTTAAAAGCAAATAATACTGTGTTTGACATTTGCTCCTAAAGTGTACTCACTTCTCTAACTGGTCCAACTTTTTATCTGCTGTCAGGAAAATTGTAAAAAAATAAGTAATCATTAAATAATAATGGTATTATTTTTAGTAAGAACTTTTCATTCACTACAAAAATCATAGCCAGAAGTCTCTCCGATGTTCATCTTAGACGATTCATTCGAATAAATTTATTTTAGCAATCAATTACTGTGAATAGAAATTTTTATAAACTTTTTTGCAAATACTGACTGAATGAAAACATAATTATATATACCTGCTCCGTGGCGGACCGAGCATTCCGAGTCCCGCTGTTATTAATTTTTTTCATCAAATGTCTTGTTAATCATAAAAAAACCATACAAGCATGGGAGTTGTTACATGGTGTAACGACTATCCTCGACGACAAAAAGACCGAATATGAAAGACACAAACAAGTGCTTTTGAAACGTATTTCTTTTGTCGAGGTGAATATAAAAACGAACTCAACTGAGTTCAACATAGCTATATTCAACTGATGATATTGCGTTACTTTGAACTCTCCTGTCTGGTTCTGGTATCCTTCCTGATCAGGCGTCCCGACCTTAACAATCTCTCCAATAATATCATAGCTAGTATTTGTATATGGAAAACGTTTAAGTAGGTTTAGTGCGCGTTACACAAAGTATTCAGTGAAAGTATTTTGAGTGATTGTGCATGTTTGATTCATTAATTAACACGGAGGCGCGGGTCGAGAGAATACTCCACTCAACACATATACAGAATAATAGTGGAAGTATATGCTTCTACACACGTCCTACTTGGCACAGTAACGCCTTTTGACACACTCCTCCCACTCACGTAGGATGGGAAGTAGTACATTCCTTGTGTAGTCACATATTAATCAGATGCCCAAAGCATAGAATAGACTAGTGTTGATCTTGGACATGTTGTAGTTATGTTTTTGCTACTTAAACATGTTATAAAAAAGTATATCCGTCATCTTTGACTGTTAGACTAAAGGTATGCTCGGGGCCGGAGAAACGACACTCTTTTCTTTTGCTGGACGTGGAGAACGGAATGATGGCAGATGCTATCTGCCATTACCAAATGATAATTAAATAGTTTTCCTTTTCCGCCGGGAACCTATATATTCGTTACAAAAATGCCACGTACAATTATTTATATTTCATATAAAAGGGCGAGGTCTTGATTTATTGCCGACGCCATGTTTCATATCTTATGTTTTGAAACATCTTTATTAATGTTAAAATGTCTTAATTTTTCTTGTGTGCGCATTTTGATATGATCTAGTGATCATCAATCATTTCGATAGGCTCATAAGCCTGGAGTAATCCGAGACACCTCGGGCGAAGCCAATTGAACTGAGGAGGTGTACGCTCTTTGTACCCCTCTTATAAGAGGAGGGGACTAAAGAGCAGGAGGAGGCGGCGCACTTTGTACCCCTCTTATAAGAAAGGGTACAAAAGGGAAAAAAAACAATGAGGCGGCTCTATTGCGCACGGGGCAAGGGGCGAGGATGGGAACCTCATCCCATTGCAAAGTCGGTGGGGTTGTCCTGTGGTGCGGGATAACCCCATCTGTGGAGGTGACGTCGGTCCCTTGGTGGGCTGACTAGCCGTCGAGGTGCCCTGATGATTTGCTGTTCCGGGGCACTTCACCAAAGGCGGCACTGATGGCACTTACGGTGGTTTATGTGGGTATTCGGCACTATAATGTGCCACGAATCCCACACACCACTGAACCCCGCCCAGGGCTAGTGAAGGCGCGTAAATGCGTTTCCCCACGTCAACAAAAAAAAATGAGGGTTTGACGAGCGCGGAACATTATTATGTTTAGTTATGACAAGGACTGCTTTTTTGACCCTTTGTGTATAGTTTTTAAGCTATATGCTAGGACAGTTCTACTAACCTGTTACCAAACAAGCATAAATTACAAGCACAATTTTGGCTATATATATAGAGCCATCGGTATTGTTAGTTGATTGGGCTATCACAAGCGGGTAATTACTGTATACAGGTGTGGTTTGTTATCTTTTACACGTGCAACGAGCCAGCGCAAAGTAAGAGAAGAGACAGGAAGGAGGGCAATACGTGTGCGTATTAATAACTATGCGGATATTTATGTGCTGTGGTCATCAAAAGGCTACGAAAAAATAAAACCATTTTGGGCCTCGTTTCAAAAAGTTTAGAATTTATTTCTATTTCCATCCCAAACAAAAGCGGGAGATGTATCGCAAGACTGTCACGATATTTTTATTTGTCCGAACGTGATTTTTTCGTATCACGTCTTCACCCAGTAGCCGTTGAAGATATTTGGTAAATTTAAAAACAATTCTCAAGAAAAAGAGCCGTGTCACCTTGGATACAAATAATAAATGACGCGGCACGTTTGCGCCTAGACTTTGAGCAGCAACTCGTGTTCGTATGTAAATATGGATTCGTCGATGTAATTGAAATTCATTGTTATTAGTTAATGTGATCTATCAATAATTAACTAGACATTACATTGGGTTATTGTTCTGTATAATATTAGCTCCATCCTATATATATGATAAACTCCATCCCCCTATGCACCTTTGGGGTCGAATTTATAAAAATCCTTTCTTAGTGAGCACTTCACTTACGTCACGAAAGGAACCTATGTACCAAATTTCATCGGAGTTGAATTTTTCCCTTGCAAGAAGTTATCAAAATTTCGAAAAAACTGGTAATCTTGGTTGGGGCAGGGTCCGGGTATTACGGAGTACGTCTTACACTATCCAATTGGGGCTCTTCTAATTTGGTAGCCGTCTGTTGCGCAGTGTGTGATCTAGCGTTGTCGTGAAGCAGCAGTGGCGTGGAGCGATTGCCCAGCCTAGGTTGTTTAGCCGCTAGCTTTTCCATCATGGTTTGTAACGGCTGATAGACATCAGCCGTAATAAACTGGCCATGGTTTGAGGAAACTGTAATGAACTATACCGGAACTAGTCCATCAAACGCTTAGAAGTAACTTTTTTTGGGGTTAATTTTCGCTTGGGGCAGAATTTGGCGAATGACCACGAGCCAACCATTGCGCTGAGCTTTTCCGGTTATCGTAAAGAATCCATTTTCCATCACAGATAATGGTTCGATTCAAAATACTTTCATTATTGTGCAGGTTTAGTAATTTGACGCAGCAGTCGATGCGCATTTGCTGGGTTGCTCCAGTCAATTCGTGAGGTACACACCTTTCCAAGCTTTTTAATCTTCCCAGTTTGCTTCAAGTGAATTAAAACACTTTTATCACTAACATCGCAACACTGCAGCTGACTCCGACGTGGTTTGCGATGGATATTAACTTTAAACCTTATTAATAGCCTTAAACTCTTCAGTATCGACGTGGATCGCAGGCCATCCAGGGGGCTTGTTCTGCATGTCGAAATGTCCAGATCGAAAACTTTGGAAATAAAAACGAACTATGTTTTCATTTGCAACACGACAGCCACATAAATCATTCACCCGTGGAGTCGTTTCCACAGCACTAGTGCCACGGCGGAACTCGTAATCGTAAATAATGTGATATTTTAAGTTTTCCATTTTGTAAAATAAGTGACGCAAACAAAAAAAAAAAGCAAAAAAACAAATGATTACGTAACGATTTAAAATTGATAAGATTATTTTCGGTAGGCGACAGTTTATATTTTCTTTTAGCGCGATCCCTAGATACCATGCACCTCCATATCGTTTCGGATATCTATAATGTGTAGTAGTACTAGGTAGAATGTAAAGGTTAAAAGATGTTATTATAGATTTTAGCATAAGCTAAAGTCTATAATAACTTCTGTTATATCATAAAATCATAATTTTGTTAAACAATAAAATATTAAATCAAGACAAGTGTTAAAATAGCCCATTATGGTGTGTTCATATGTTGTACAGCGATTATTAAGAAAAGTATCAAAGCCATCAAAATAATCGATGCTTAGATTAGGACTATAAGAGACAATTAGTAGCAATCTATTGTGATTTAAATATAGCTCAAGAATCTGAATATCTCGCTAGATATTCAGATTCTGAGTAATGAGAAAGAGATTTGTCGATAAACTTGAACTGAATATCCGCACGGAGATATATTGCCACCCCTCCACCCTCTTTACAAGTTCTATCATTACGTATCAACACAAATCCTGGTACGGCGTATTGCGTAGATATTAAAGACGGTTTGAAAAAGGATTCGGAAATTAATATTGCATCAATATCAACGCTGTTAAAAGATGCCAAGGTGTCATAATTCTTCGGTTGGGTCATAATTCTTATCCGTCTATATCCGTTGGTTGATGATGATCAAGTCTATATCCGTTGTTATAAAGGGACCTACTTCTAGGTGCAGCCACGAAACATGTCCAGTTTAGGCCCGCCTATGAGGTCGTAACCTTTGTTATTTCAATTTCAATTTAAATCAGATATACTATTTAAAATTGTCAGCGCCCGCATAAGTGTATACCTATTGATTACTTATTTGTTAAGAAAAAATATTATAGACTATTCTACAATACAACAAATAATTAAGGATTTATTACTTAATTAAATGGTTGCTCGTAAAAACCTATTACAGCGTAAATGATTATGCGAATGATTGTATATATTTTTTAAATATCTCTAAAAGATAATTTAGAACAACATTTAGAATAACAGTTATCAGATTTATAATTATCTATAATGATTTTCTTTGGCATTGAGCAATTGATTGCATTGTTGTTGAGATTGTATTTCGGTTATTATAATTTTGCAACATACTATTTATAATGATATTTCCAATAAATATGTTAGAATTAAAATCTTTATTTATTATTTGTGTTATTTTAATTATTTACTGTTTTGTGTAATATCCTTAATGTACTTAAATTTTATTTCTAAAGACTGTTATAACATCTGTTTGTAGCTATATTTTCGCATATAAGGATTTCATTTAATTTCCCCATAATTCATTTTCCGTCGAGCTACGTCAATATCATTCCTGTAAAGGTAATATACTACCATACAGCATTGCAGCTAAATTGGGCTGGCACGATCCGGAAGGTAGATTTAGACATTGTGTTGACTAAAGATAGCTAAGAATTGTACCGCCCATTTTTTTATTCCAGCGCCTTCACTATTTGCCAATGAGCTCGCATCAAATCACCGTAGCGGTTAGATTAACCACGCGCGTGCGTTGTACCACCCGTCCGTGGTGGAAGGGAGAATGTTCCCCCAACACGATAGCTCTACTAGCTCTTCCAGCCCCCACGGTAAGGTCCACAAGGCTGACTTTAGATGCCATGAGTGAGATGATGAATGCCTCCTTTGAGAGAGCGGGGCTTCTTGGACTGGTAGTATATGTAGTTGATCATGGGCCACTGACGTCCTAATGAACTTACCTGTATTATCATGATGTTAGAGGCAGAGGGGATTTGCTCGTGCTTCCATATGCCCATTGCGCATTATCATCTGTGATGATTTACAGCCCAGCAGCCAGAAGAAGAGTTTTCTGTATGCATGACTTATCTCATCTCTTTTACTTTAGTTCAGGTAAGCTGCCGGGGTCGAAGTAAATCTATATATAGGTATTGGGCATTGTCATAGTGAGGTAGCCGATTTCAATTCGAGGTAACTGGAATCAAGACTTTATTTCAGTTACTTCGAATTGAAATCAGTCTTGCATTGAAACCTTTGTGCAAAGGAAAATTGAAGTGAAAAACATACACTAAATTGGCGGCGCAAACCGAAATTCGCCAATGGTTTAACCATTTTATATGCCCTTTAAGGCATTTTCTATGGCGAACGACAAGGTGGATAGACTACCTAGTCTACAGTACCTAGTACACACCTGTGTAGGTATAAAAATGTTCTTTTCTTGAAGACCACTAAGTCGAATCGGACTGGAAATACCGAGGATGCAGCTGATTTCATGGTATAGTTGTACGCGGTAAAAACTGGCGTACTAACCGTACTGTTCCGGATTTACGGACAACAAGACAACTAACTGATATTGGAGTCCCTGTCCACAGGTGAGAACAGCACTCCATAGACGGTCGGACTTGCGTCTTGTAAAGTTGCAGCCGATGGGTTGGATTGAAGTGCCTGCTACCTTGCCCTTTTTGAGCACAATTGGCTTCTATGAGGCTAGTTGAGCCTTCGTTTCCAAATGACCGCAGAACGAAACGTAACTGGATATGTCGACACCAAGTATTCCGATACTAGCTGAGGCCGATCCGATAATTAAGTATTTTTGAAAACGAGGAGATACAATGAAGTTTGACTTTTTAGCGGTAAACATCCAAACTTATGCTTTATTGGGGCTAAATTGGACTAAATTTTGTAAGCCCATTCCTTTCTAAATAAAAGATCCTTGACTTCATACACAGGTTTGTTCCGATATTCCTTGACGTGTTCGCGCTAAATACTCGCACGGCCAGTGCATAAAGCGTCCCAGTGCTTTCATCTGCGTAACAATGAAGGCCACTAGTTTGCAGCCTGTCATTATTAATATGTACAGGAAACAGCGTAGGAGACAGAACCCAGCCTTGCTGCGCTGACAAATTTGGGTACGGAACATGCACTGTCAACTTCAACCCCGATGCTGCGGTTTATCAAGAAGTTAGTGATCGAATCGCAAAATTTCTTTGAATGGAGCGCTTTGCTCCAAATCCGATCAAATGCCTATGCTGCATCCAGACTAACCACCAATTCCTCCCCCTTGCTTTCAACTGCCTACACTCATTGGTGCGTTACACAAATTAGAAGATCACCACCTCAACGTCCGCGGCGGAAACCGTACTCTGGTGGTGGTGAATTATTTGATCATTTTGTAAGTATCGTAAGAGCTGGCAGTTGCTAATGGATTCTACAATTTTGAAACACAGGGGTTATCGCAATATGACTGTAGTTGGATGGATCATAGCTGTCGTTTTTTAGGGATCAGGTGAACTAAAGCTGCCTTTCAAGAGCTTGGGACTACGTCAACGGAGTGGAAGAATCGGAAAAGGTGTCTACAATGAAGCCTACTCCGTACCACATTTTCTCAGCACAATCGGAGGGATGTCATCAGGCCCACTCAACTTATGAATGTCCAGGGAAAGTAGTGCTTTACGCACAACGATCTGCCGGAACATAATATCCGGCATCGAGAACCACACAGCGGGATAGTAGGCGACGGATTTCCCTGATCATCCAGAAAGGAGTTCCACGCAAAACGAGAGCCCAGAAGTTTGGCTTTTTTGTGGCATGGTCCAGCGAATCATTAGTCTGATGCAAAGATGGAAGGGATGGCTTAGCTAAAAGAGCCTTAACGTGGGACCAGAATGCACGAGATCCTGAAGGAAGGCGAATGGTCTTTCGCCAATTATGCTTACGTGCTCTGACTTTCATTTGGCAATAATTTTTTGAAGGACCAAGAGGCAGTATGAAACTCTTTCTTTAGTATTCTGGTATTTTTGATCTGTGTACTTGCTGCTGCTGCATACACTTAGTAACACTTCAGTTTATGGCGAAGGGAAAACTTAAACTAAAGTTACGACTTGCCGCCAATCGGTAAAGCAGAGAACGGAATGAAAAGTTCCATTCCCTGAATTACCACATCAGCGACCGACTTCGTAACGGCGTCAGGATTATCTAGCGAGAAGCAAATCCACCACCATAGGTAGGATGCCAAATCGCATCTCATCCCAATCTGCTGACCTGTAATGCCAGTCGCGACGACAATCCACAAAACCCGGCTGCGTTCTACGTCTAATTGGTACTGAACCCCGTATCAGGTAATAGTCTGATGAGCTCAAAGGAGATGGACACCAGGTAGCTGTCCGGATGGGAGATCAACAGAGGGCCCAACAGGGAAGGCGTATATGATCTTCTGCGTCATGGATTCGCGTGGGCGACGATATTGTGTCACAACATATCCAAAACCAAACCAAAGCAAAGTCGTGAAAAGATCTTCCCACATGAACGGTAGTGCGTGAACAAAGCCAATTGGCATGGTGGGCGTAAAAATCACGATTTCTTTGGAAGCAATCTGTTTCAGGACGGAATCTTTAGCAATTTCTATGTGCTTTATGGGATTTGTATAGGCATACACACGGGGGTGACCATCGCTATCTACACGCAGCCAAAGGATGGATAGGTCGTTGTCTTTAATGTTGAAGTGGCTACGATAGCAGGTATCTTCTCCGAGAAAAGCACACACTCCAGCCCGCGGAATAAATAATTGTTGTAATTTATGCCTTGGGTAAGAAAGGTAAGATGAATCAACCGGAGAAGATATCTGCGTTTCTGCCAGAAAGAGTCAAGCCAGCTTTCCTGTCTCAAGGTGTTCGTGGACAGTATTTAAATTGGCATGAAACCCCCTGATGTTGCAAAAACCAACAGCTAGCAGGGGGTGCCTTCGACTTTTTCTTTCGTTTGCCCCCCACAAATCGGTCATAGAAGACAGATCGGCCTCCCCCCAGAATAGGCGGGGCAGCCGAGGCATTCGTGCTCAGGCTGAGAACGTAAGCGTGGAGGCTCGGGGAGGGATTTTCCAGCTCCTACGTTACTGGTACCCTCCCGGGGTAATCCATTTTTAAGCTGTGCTGCCTACCGGAACTCTCACAAACCGATCGAAACGAAACGTTGACGGAGTTGACGTTACTTCACGTCGGAGTCATGTGAGAGAGGCGTACTTGCTGCTACTGTACTCCGGGCTCGATGGCCCAATTCGGCTGCATAAAAGTTGAATTCAGCGTGCGATACTTCTTCAAAAATTATCATTTCGTAAGCTAAAATAATAGTGCTAAACTTGCACCTGATTAGAGCTGTATAGTCTGCAAAAGTTGCTACTGAGCAAGCAAAATAAGCACATTGGAGGGAAGGGGGGCTATTAATAGAACTTGCTAAAGGGCCAGAGTAGACTAAAGAAAATCATAGAAATGGGATGTTGAGTCGCCTTGTCAATCATGTTATATTGTAGCCCAAATATTTGAAGTTAATTCAAATATTCGGGCTGCCATATTACATGATTTTAGTATTCCTTAAAACAGTATGAGGTAACACCTTTATTTTATACTACCATGTCATCTCGGTATTGCAAGGACATTTATGAAAATATGGGAAAACAACGAAATTACAAAAATATAAAAATTACAAATTTTAAATTCAGCCTCGTAAATATTATACATTACCATGATAACAAATTTCATTTATGACAGAACAACATCCGTCTAGACAGCTAGTTAATGTCAATAATTGCTGCAGCTATATAAGGATCTATTTTGTTATTTTTTTCACACATTTGCTTACATTAACAAGGCTTTCTTAATGATCTGTAACGTTTCGGAAGAGGTTATACATCCTTTGTACATCACAGATAATGTAGGATTCTAATGCTTCAATATTTTTTAGTTGGTTCGTTAGTTTTGCAGTGTTCAATGCAAACAAACAAACGATCAATTAAATGTTTCTCTTTGTATGGATATACCATGTATGTCAAACCATCTCAAAAGCCTTTTGGATATCCAAGAACACCGAAGGCTCGCGAACTTATTTATTAGATTAATTTGGTAACAAATTGACAACTTTCATGTGTCGGTTATTGGTGTCCCCTAGATCACGTAAGAGCCACTGTAACTCTTATGTACCTTTTTATTTTCTTTACTAAAAAATGCAGGTAAAGCCGAAAACAATATCTAGGCTAGCATCCGACAATTCACAGAAAACGTAATACATTATTCTGCAACGATTTGTTTCTGCAACGAACCAACCCAACCCAATCCTAGTTATAGCTACTTTAAATTACATTCGACTTTGTTTTTACATTAAAGTTTTTTCCTCAACTTTTTGTAAGTTTTCATACTAAAGATTTATTGGTTGTCTATGTACATTGTCCGTTCAGTAATTTGTGACGAGTCATCGCTTCCTATTTATTAATTAACTATTACATTCCATATTTAAATTGTGAATAATGACGCGTTAACATTATTTGTTGTTTTTGAGTCGATATTGCCACCCGAGTGTGAGAGAAACACAGATCCGTGTAAAATATGCAGATCAGTGTTCCGCAGTTCCAAATTTACACAACTGGAGAACAAACTTAATATTAGGTGCACGCCTGCGCATGCCTTACGTGTACAATCTAGTATTTGTCCTTAGAGAAAAAAATAAGTTGTACTTCTTTTGCAGGGAATAATGAATAGGGAAAATAAATATTTTTTTACGATGCGCGCGCTGCGTCATTAAAAACCGACACCCTGCAGTTAACTATAGTTTTTTCTTGGCTTTCTTTTGCCACGCCAAAGACGTATAACGTCTAACGCTACACAAGTACACACACACTGTTTATATCGTTATTGTTTTTGTATTCTTATTGCTTGATTACTTTACAGATTATTGCAGGCCCGCAGCGCTGAAATATTGACAATTAACATAAGGCCTTCCTTTCAAAGACAAATCTCTATGTTATATCGAATAACTACGATTCGTATACTCATTTTGTCCAAAGCTTGGTCTGGGTGACCATAGGCCATTTTTTATAGAATAGGGAGGCAAACGAGAAATCGGAGCCTTTTGTACGACTACCGACGTCCATGAAAATCCACATAATTTCTATGCCTACTATACTTCGCCGGTCATGCCGGCCCAGTTCCGTTGCATAGGAAGATGTAGTGTCCTGCACTATGCATTGCACTACCTCCTCCTAAAATACCATATACCATAGGCTATTCGAGGACACGCCTCGACTGCAACAAATTTCACATGTGTTCACTTATGTTTCACGTTGTGTATATCTGTACATTTTGCATTTATCAGAGCTCTTAGCAATTATTATTTAGTAGTAGTTTTGTAGAGATCGCTACATATAGTAAATAAAATTGCAGCGGCATTTTTTCATTATCATAGTAGTGCCGATATTTGTTCCTTGTTCGCACGAGCGGAACTAAATCGGTGTTAAGAGTCCATACAGCGTGGCCTAAATGACAGGGCTTTTTTACGTCATCGTGCCAACAGATGTACGTGCGTCAATATTTTCCATTTCAACGATGTCTTTAACGATAAAAAAAATCTCGTGCCCGCGGACCCCTGGCCGTAACGAATCATTGGGCGTCAACGGAACACGAATCCCGTCTATTGTGGACTTATCACACCACGTTAGATTAGAGGCAGGAAAAGCTCAGCTGCCACCTGACTACCACAGAGACGAAAGCCGATGACCATCGACAGAAGTAGCTAATTTTGAGTTGTTGGCGCCATGGTTCTACACATTTCTAAACTATTCTTAGATGTCACTGTTCCTGGTTGAATATTAGGTCTTAATGTGATACAATTTTTACATGAAACCTTTATATTTATAAAGAGGATCACATTACGTGTACAGGGCAGCGAGCTCATGATCTACTAATGTTATAAGGAAGCCGAAATTGATTTTTTTTATATTTTTGTAAATCATTGAATTTTGGCGATATTTTGTGAATAATCATAATCATAACAATAATAATATATTTGGACTTATCGCACCACGTCAGCCTACCCCTATGCAACGTAGCGCAAGGACCTGCGTTACAAGTACTGGACCTCGGGAATATGTTTAATATTGTTATAAATTTAAGAAATATCATATATTTAAGATCTTCATTATATATTTAACATCCATGGCCTAGGCGGGGTTCGAACCCGCGACCTCTGGCGAGACACGCGGAGCAACCGCCACGTCACCAGCTGAGCCAGCCGGCGTCAAATAAAAAATAAATAAACAACCACGGCGGATAAGACTTTCCTTTTAGAATTGTGACACCTAAATTATTATTAACCGGCTACTGTTAATAATAATTAAGCTGTCACATGTTTGGTTTGCATCAACCGGCAAGTGGATTAAAATTTCTCCCAAACTGAAATAGTTCTGAGTAAACTACTACTTAAAGACGTGCACCTACTATGGTGTAACGTTCTCGCCGTGCATTGACTAAACTGAAAATATCTCTCTCTCCACACCACGCCGCACCGCGAGCATATCATCAGAACAATTTTCGTAAATTTTCTAGAGATTGAAAGTCGAGTTTTGTGGAATGACCAGTCGATCCATTTTTATATTATAGGGGGACAAAAGACCCATCAGAGCCCTTTTTATAACTACTAGCGCCCATAAACATCCGGATAATGGCTATGCAAATGCCTCCACCTCTCTTCCTCTAATGGGCCACCGGCTACTCACAAACCGTAAGTCTTCACATATAAAATACTACAATTGGATAGGTATGCTATTATCTATGTACTTTCGTGAAAATCAACACATGCTGAAAAAAAGTGTCGTCGCAGACATTCCAATCCAGACTAGGGTTTCTCCAATTTAGCAATCGTCTGTATCAAAGTCAGGTAAAACCATCCAATACCGCGGTAACCTGAAACGACACGAAGTGTATCACTTTCGCATGTATTTTAAGAAAGAACAAATTACGTGAAATCATGTTCAAGTCAAGTTCCGATAAGTTCCATTCACTAGTCAACCACGGGCTTGCTTTAACCGTAAGTGTGCGTTTGCAAGCTCTTCACACAAAACTGTGGCTGTTGAAGTATATTTTACTGTGTTTTTGTTTTTATATTTTTTTTTAACAAACACACATTATCATTAAGAAATCGCGACGTTAGGTGCTTAAAATTGCCATGCGCATCTAGATCCGAGCCAACAACTCGGTATCAGGTGAATTAGAAGGTCTACATTATTTGATAATTTTAATGTATAACTGGTCATCTTAATACAAAATGCTAGACTATTTCACTCTTTTTTTTTACGCATTTACGCGCCTTCACTGGCCCTGGGTGTGGTCCAGTGGTGTGTGGGGCTCGCGGCACGTTATATAGTGCCGAATACCCACAAAAACCACCGCGGGTGCCACTAGTGCCGCCTAGGTGCCCCGGAACAACAAATCATCAGGGCACCTCGACGGCAAGTCAGCCCCCGAAGAGACCGACGCCACCTCCACAGATGGGGTTGTCCCGCACCACAGGACAACCCCACCGGCTTTGGGACAGTGCAATGGGGTGAGGTTTCCATCCTCGCCCCTTGCCTTGTGCCCAAATGCGCCGCCACTTATTGCTCTTTTTATAAGATGCTCTTCTTATAAGAGGGGTACAAAGAGCGGCACCTCCTCCTGCTCTTTAGTCCCCTCCTCTTATAGGAGGGGTACTAAGAGCCGCCACCTCCTCGGTTCAATTGGCTTCGCCCAAGGCGTCTCGGATAACCCCAGGCTACTGAGCCCCACCGCCACGACAAGGCTTGAACCATGATGGGGAGACTATTTCACTCCTCCTTTATTATTGCATACAAATATTTAGTTCCGCCCTATAAAAGTAGTAAAAACCCACCAAAACATAATTATTTTTTAACAAACAATAGTACCCAGAATTAGGATTTGTACTGGCTGTGAAAAATGCCTAATAATTGTGCATTATTAAGTTGACATTATTGAAGCAATTAGTTTGAAATCGTTATAGATAAGTTTGTTTTTGGTGAGGGCTGATATTATTTACTGAATATCATAACCGCAAAAATTATAATGTTTTAGTTTTATAAGTCGGATTTACATTTACAAAACATTACTGCACACATTTACCGCACCATACATCGGTAACGGAATATATGAGAACAAATCAACGAGGGCTATAGCGTTTCTGCTGCATTGCATCCGAATTGCATGTGAAGTTGGGGTGAAGGAGAACTACGCACCTACATTATTACTAACCCTGCGGATGTCAACGAGCGTGGGTAATTAGCAAAGGGTTCCAATTACCCGTTTGTCCCCGTCTGTTAAGAAAACCGGGATTGGTTCCGGACATAGGTAGGCCTATCATTGGTCACTCTGTACACGTGTAGCAACTAGTGACTAAGAACTAGCAATGTAAATCATTTGGTTACTTCTGACTCCCATTCATATTTCTATATTGTAGTGCGTTGCCTGTACCCCAATTCGGTAATAGTAACTCATAAACTGCTCAAAACGCGACGGCAAAGCTGTCAGCTTCAAGTCTCACCGGTCGGGCCGGCCTTACGCTGCTGCAATGCAGCATGTCACTACTCCGTTCTAAACTTACTTACTGTGCAGTATCACTAATTTTATCATTAGCAGCCCGCCGTTTGCTTACGTCAACATGTTTATTTTGTAGTCTATAGAGAGGCAGACGAGCCATCGGAGCCTTTTTACGACTACCAACGCCCATTAACATCCGCACAGTTTCTATGCCAATGCATTGCTCTCCCTTCCTCCTCCCCTCCGACGGGCCGCCGGCTACTCACCAATCGAACGGAATGAGCCACCGAAGAAGCAAGTTTACTACGGTATCATGTGAGCGAGAGGTACCTCCCCAGTCGTGCCGGACAATTCTGCCGTAATGCTGCAGGGTACTACCACTTACTTTTTGGTGCGCTGTTTTCTCCCCTAGACCCAACGGATAGCAAACCGCATGAAACACGACGGACATAGAAAGCCTCTCACAAATCTTTTCAGTATTCGGTAGTAGGAGACACATTACCGCGACATTCGGTTTAAGGCCGCGGTAAATGCTGACGTCGACCTGACTCATGTGGAGTTTTCCAACATGATTTCCAATTGCTGACAGCACATTTCAGTAATCATCTGGCCATATCTTAGGACAATGCAGTGACTACACTAGACCTCCAATTGCTCATCTTCCCTTTTCTGAGTCATCTTTCGCTACAGCGTTAAGCACATAATGTAACGAAGCACTCAACTCGTGTTTGTCAGTGTGCTTTACCTAGTTGCCGCATCCACTTCTAGAGCTTTTCAAGTTGTTTTAAGTGAATTAAAATGGTCTTGTCTTTCACACCGAAGCCTGTCGCTGGCTCGGAAGGGTTTTAGGATGGGTCCGCGTCCATGATCACATTTAAATTTCATTGTCATCATGGGACTACGGTCGAGCACAGGGTTGATTCTGAAGTTTAAAATTTCCATAATAATTAAAGTTTTTCATTTTATGAATCCAAGTCAGGAAAAAATTAAATATCTAGTGATAAGCAAATAAATTATGAAATTCCAATCAGAAAATACACGTATCGTAATTTGCAATTTATTTGAATATGGAGCAAGTAGTCATACCAATGAAAATACATATTTCGGTTAAAGTGGAAAGTTAAATAAAACGCTTATTTCATACGCAAGAACCTCAATATCTCACTTTTATTCATCGCCTCATACAGTTCTCGATTAATTTTATGTAAAACTTTTTCATTTTTTGCTTAAACGGTTAATTACGAATAATGATATGTCCGTACTAGTTACATTCATCGTGTTAGCGGACTGTAGCCATACACACAGTGCGCTAATTCGGAATTGCAGAAGCGAGCTCGACACAGCCGTCATCATTGACACCTCGGATAGTGAACAAATATCTATTTGGACTAAGGGCTTATCACACTACGTTCGCCTAGCCCCACAC
>JAFELO010001376.1:399730-434481 GCA_017140195.1 Eumaeus atala
GGTGGAGGGGGCTGATATAGGGGCAACGCATTGGCGTATCAATGATGTGAATGTGAGCGTCGCCAGCCATCAAAAGACTCGGGTTACTTGTTTGCCCCCTTATGCTATAAAAAAAAAATGTAAGTCCCGAAAGCTCTGTACCGATTAAGAAATATTAGACCATTACAATTCTACATTATCTCTGAGTAACACATGTTATATGACGTTTTCTTAAACGTCATATAAATATCAAAGTTGTGGGAATACGTATCTATTTATACATAGTATCATACAAACACTCATAAAAGTAATTGAAAGCTTCATCTAAGGGAACCCCTAAAAGGCACTGATCCCAAGGCACTCTGTCTATGTACGAAGTTATACTGTCGTAGTCACCGCGTTCATAAAAATACTCTTGTCGCGAGTTTGATTTCATCTGATCAAGATTATCAATGCGAAAGTAATTTTGAGCGATCGGTGGTGCGAATCTTCCGGCACCAGGGAATCATCATAGGAATTTACGGTTAAGTACGTGTTGCTTAAAACAAGGTCCAAGACCTTATTATTTACACCATAACAGTAATTAAATTGTGCGAGGCCACTCGCGGCTACCGTGTTAAGAAAATACGTTTGCGCTTCACTAATCGAGCCCGAAAAGGATAGGTAGTTGTTACTGTCGTGTTTAAGATAAATGTTTCCAAGATTAAAATTGCCCATCATAACGACGTGTTCATTTGAGCAACACTTCATTATGCCGGATAGGCTATGTGTGAAATTATACAATTGTATATTAAAGGAATTCCCGTGCTTTTCATTACAGAGGTAGATGGTACAAAAGTATATTATAGTTTCAGGAGAATCTCTAGCATAACGTTATCTATTGTCAAATAACTCGCAATTATCGCTCCATCATATACCCAGGTAATTTACAAACTCACAGATGATAATAATAATAATAATGTCGTCCTAGCCGAATTTCGGGTACGGCGGCCATCTTTATTGGTAGAGCCAACTGCGCGGGACATATTATAGTGCACAAGCGTTTGCGCAGGCGCAAGTGCACACTTTATTTCTTTATTCGCCTATTCCAATGGGACGGCAATCCGACACGACCGGAGAGAAATCAGGCGCGCGAACGATGGCTCAACGTGCTCTCCGAGGCACTCCGAGGGGGTGTAGCATCGCCAACTTGCTAACACCGGACAGTTATTAGAATTTGAAAAATTCTCATCGCAATCTCATTTATATGATCCGACCCAGGATTCGAACCCGGGACCTCACGTCTGTGGCTGGACACGCTTACCACTAGACCACGAGGCAGTTACACACTCACAGACACTCTGTAAGTGAAACAATGTCGTACTAGTTTAGGAGAATATTTCTTTTAAATAAATGAATCTTCGTACGTAGTCCCCGTGTATTTTGGTAAAATATGTTAAGAGTGTCTGAAGCCACAAATAACTCGTATATAATGCGAATAAGTAACAATTTAATACATATAAAACATTTACAATTACATCCAATGCATATACTTGAAATAATAGACAATATTCACATACCTCCCTGATGCTGTAACATTTACTTATCGGCCATACTTTTAAAAAATTTCGTACGTTTAAGTGATATAATAATTTAAGACAATCCTAGGCTTAACCATTAGAAGATAGAATTTATTGATAGACAAGATACTAGAACATAGAATCAGGGAAGAGTTCGATAGAATGTAAACGGATGTGTTTTTTTCAATGTCTGTCAATATCCAAACAGCACGGATTATAAAGCAATTTAGAATAGAAAAAAAACATTTTTACTCTTTATATATTTACGTAAATTACAATAAACTTCATACCGCATTTTCTGATAAATTGTCAACAAAGTAAATTGTCAATGAGCGATCACAACATAAATATTGGTTTTCACATTCTCATCGCGCAAATTATTATTAATTACGTATGTAAACGTAGGTGTTAATTGCCGAATGTGCATAATGCTTTTGTAACAGTAACACCATAAGCCTAACGTTTATAATTTGAAATGCCTTTTAATATAATAATTCCATATAAACGGCTTCTTTTTTTGTAACAGAGAGACGGGCGTTTAGTAGCTGTCATCGGATGGATGTGGTAGAATTGTATCAGGGGTTCACGATAGATAGATGTCAGCGCCGAACAGCACAACGACCCTCGCGGTGAAGTAATGTTATTCTAGGGCCAAAGAATTAATAGCATGATAATTTTTACAAAACAAAACCTATCAAAATTATTTCCTTTTCTTGATTTGACTCTAGCAATGTGGATGGTATTATTCGATAGCATCTACAGCACATCATGAATGTGGTCGTAAGCAGTCGTTCATATCAGTTTCGTCCATTTACAATTTGATATCAATATCCGTTGATATTTTCATCACTTTCATCAGCCTAAACGTGTCAATGAAACTCTAATCTGCATTGATGTTATTAATATTTTCTTCGAATTTTGTAAGAAGTAGTGTCCTTGCTGCAATGCAGAGGAATTGGCACGATCGGGGAAATATTTCTCACTATATATGGTCATACGTTGCGTACAGCTTGTGAGAGTCCAGTGTTCCATTGGGAGGGATGAGACTTTGAGTACAAAGCAAGTATATTTTTCTCGAAATAGGATAGAATAGCTATCACTACGCGTGGGTATAATTTGAGAAAAATATATTCTCGTCCTTATTCTAGGTTGCAATGCGACATTATTTAACGCAAAATGGAAATAGAATGCATCTGCACTGTCGCTGCTATTTACACTTAACGCAGTTGTGTGGTTTGTTACTTTTGGCCACTGAAACCAAAATACTATCATTATTATCATTATATTAATACGTAAAGCAAAACCTTTGGCACCCTTTTTAAAAAATTGCACCGACGGTGGATAGAAGAGTATAGAATTTTGCACGCTTATACTTTATTTGTAGGAGAAGTGTAGGAAGCTATTTTATATAATATATTACGTAATATTCTATTAGATCTAATTAAATAAAACGCTACCCCACGCTACGGTGTTAAAACTACTGTAATACGCAATTGTGATACTGTCGAACATTATGACGTAACTAATGAGTTTAAATGTATAACGATAAAAAGGTTTTTCAGGTCAAGCTGTATTCGAAGTATATTTTTTTCGAATAAAAATTTAAATTAATGAAATAAGCATATCCTACAATATAGTAAATAATGACTTGAAGCAGGTAAGTTCCACTGTCGCTGGTAAAGCGATTTTATTTAAACATTTGTCTAGTAGTCAGGACAAATGTTAGAAATTGTTTTATAGCATAAGGGAGCAAACAAGTAATCTAGGCCTTTTGATGACTACCAAGGCCATGGAAATTCGCATGATAGTTACGCAGATGCGTTTTCCTCCTATCATCCGCCGCAATGGGCCACCGGCTACTCACAAACGGCACAAAACGCGACAGCGACGCTGTCACTTTACGCCGGTATAAAGTGAGCGAAAAGTACTTTCCCGGTCGTGCCGGCCCAATTCCATTGCATGAGAGGATGTAGTGTCATGCACCATGCATGGGACTACGTATTCCTTTTTAGGAACATAACATTTTTCATCTCAGTTTTAACTCTAAGCTTAAAAAGCGGAAATAAAGTTAGAAACTTTATTTCCATTTGTGATTTCTTAAATTTAATTACTGTTTGTGTGTTGTCAAATGCATTTTAAACTTGTATTAAATTTATGTATGCAGTACCATTAAATATAATTGAACTAAACGTGTTTTTAACTAACACGTATTTTTTTCGAAATGGTCCGCGACGTTGAGAAACCCTGCTTTAGAGTATAATCTATTCATACCAATGACATATGAATCTTCAGAGTATTTAAAGCATCGAGAAACCCATCCAATGTGTGCGTTATCATCGTAAATTGTGAATTGGACGACATCCGCATACCGCACTCCACGAACAGGAAAGCTTTACTGGTGTAATCTACACAAGTATCAGATATGGATCCTGCAATTCACAGATCAAGTCGTTTTTCACGATACAACATCCGATTTCCTACACGATCTTTATAATTTAGGTAGTAACTAGCGGCTTCCCGCATGCGGGGCAAAAATAACTTAGTTTAGTTATATTTTTTTTGGCACTGAATAACCTTTATTATATACGATACTCATTTTCCTTACGATTAGGCTCTTACTTGAGCGCTTGAACCACTAACCATATTTTTGTATTTGTAACTCGTGATTCGCCACGACTTCGCGTATGAACAGCAGGGGCAGGGGTTAACTTAAGAAATTATACAATAAAACGGAACGGAAACTGTCCTGGGATAGGACAATTACTGCAGTTTTGTGTGTAAGAAAAACTATGTAACAAATTAAGAGGACAAATGACGAAATTATTATTATCGAGGCCTTAAATCATCTTACATATAATACAAAGTCGCCAGTAGCTGTCTATCCCTTTGTGATTCATTTTCTCAAAATCTACTGAACGGTTTTAGGTGCAGTTGTCATCATTGAATAGAGCAGTTTCCTAGGTAGAAATCCAGCCCGTGTTTCGACGCTACGTGTGAAGACGGGGCGAGTCGCTAGCAATATTATTAAACCAAGCCCCCATATGTCCCTTCTCTTTATGTGATCGATTTTCATGCGGGTTTCACACATGTATAGCGTGATTCCGAAGGAAAGTTTAAATGTATAATTTGGCTCAAGCAATTCAAGGACGATGCCGGGGCCCAATGCTAGTGTATGATATATTTATAATTAATATTATTATGGTGTTAATTCAATATTTGCCCTGCGTTTGGTATGAAATAAACCCAGAGTCGATTGATATCCAACACAAGATATGCAACCTATATCTTTATATATCTTTCTCATACAACAGTTAAATTATTGTTGTAACAAATGATTATATGTACCTTAAAATGCAACAATAACTAACAACATAAACCTCTTGTCTCTCCACGCGATCTGGATGTACAGAAAAGTTTTTATGTGTGCTGTGTAGTGTCACGGCCATTACCTAGAGAAAATAACCGAAATACTTCTAAAAACACAGCATTAAATATACGCTGGTAATGAGAGAAAATAAAGCCAAATCAGAAGACGACGCTTAAAAGACGATGACACAAAAAGTACATTTCATGAATTAAATTAAAATACAAAACCATTACTGTACTATGTAGAAGTAATAATAATTAATTTTCTGTCACCGCCTGTGCTATTTTAAAAAATATACACAAATTAATGTGATTGTAATGAAGTTAGCGTTTGGATTAGGTAGACACATATAAACTTAAATGCAAATGATACAATAATAAAATCTAAATACTACAATGCATAATAAACTTAATATTCAAATTTGGAATGGAATGTAATAGAATAACATTTATTTAGATTTTTTTTTGTAGCACATTACATTTCGTCTGCTATTGCTGTCACTATTGACAAAATAAACGCAAAATAAATGTGTTTACTTTCATTCCAGACGAGTTTTAAGTGGATTAGTGGATTTAATTTGAGTGTTGTGACGAAGGTAACATAGGTACCTGTTCGTAGATATAAGTGTTTGGTTTGTATTTAGCCAAACCTATACAGAAGGAAATTTCGCGGGTATTCAACGTTCATAATGAAAAACTTTCTGTCTGTCATTTAAAATGAGACGCAAATGATTACTTAATAATCTTTTTTTCTAATAAAATAAATATTTAAATAAGGATATTCTACTTTATTAGATACTAAAAGTAACTTACATTAATTCATATTCAATCCAAATATAACCACCAAGAGTTTTATGTGATAAACAGTTATAAGTTTGCAGATTTCGTAAGCCAAGAGCATTCACAAACCGTCCGATACTTGCAAATTCACCGCGAACACTGGCGGCGCGCAACGCTTTTCCACAACACCATAAACAATAAACAAATGCTTGAAAAAAGGTTGTTGATATGTTTTATTCTAGGGTTCGAATTTTAAAAATGTTATATTTGTATTTCTATCACTATAGTCTATACAGGTTAGAGACATACATGGTCTTCTCAATCAATTCGTGTTTGTTTAACAGTCAAAGGTAATCTAAATTTATTCAGTAGGTACATGCCGCCACAACATACAAACATTGCGCATGTATTACGCTACGTTACATTTATAATTTCATTTCGGACGGTGGTGTCATTTCAGTCACTGCGGATATTTAAATACAACCGATCGCTGAACGTCATCCACAACCGGTTAAGTTATTCCAATGAGATTCTCTCTTCTCGGTGGCCCATTGGAGGAGAGGAGGGAATGCATGATCTGCATTGGATTATGTGGATTGAACATTCATGGGCGTCGGTAGTGGTAAAAGGGCTCCGATTAATCCTTTGCCCCTTATATTATTATTCATTTATTTACCATTAAGTTTATTACACATATTGGTATTATTTTTGTATGTATAATTTACGCTACCAATTGGCCAAACCTGAGATTTTCCTGCGCTTTTGATGAAACGCGGTGCATGCAGCGAATTCTACACCTCCTAAGCATTGCTTAAGGACTAACTCATCGCTGCTTCTTGTCTGAAACGTCTTCATCCTCCTTTCGGGTCATGATGTCACAAGAGGACATTGATGCCCAGGACCCGTTGCTCTCGAGCATAGGATGGACCAGACTCCGTGTGTCTTTACAGTACTCAAACCCACAAAAACCACCGCGAGTGCCATCAGTGCCGCCCTTGGTGAGGTGCCCCGGAACAACAATCATTAAGGCACTTCGACGGCTAGTCAGCTCCCTAACTGACCCACTCCACCTCCACAGATGGGGTTGTCCCGAACCACAGGAAAACCTCACCGACTTTGGGACAGTGCAATGGGGTGAGGTTCCCATCCTCGCCCCTTGCTCCATGCGCAAAAGCGCCACCTCCTGTTGCTCTTAGGTCCCCTGTTCTTATAAGAGGTTTCTACAAGAGGGGTACCGAGAGCGATTCCTCCTCCTGATCTTTAAGCCTTCTATTCTTATAAAAGAGGTTCAAAGATCCCCTTCGGTTCAATTGGCTTCGACTGGGTTTACCCCAGGCTACTAAGCCCCACCGCCACGACAAGGCTTGAACCATGGTGGAGACAGTACTTAAACCTTCGCGGACTTCGATTAAGATTTAGCTTCAGTTCAAACTTATTTCGCTCACATCGTTTACCTAATACTATATTACATCGTTTACTTAATAGCTTCTGTTTAAACCTCAACTGATTACATTGTCTACTTATAATATTAATAAGCAATCTGATGAATGTATGAAGAAAGCCTTTCGGAAAACGAGGCCAACGGAAGTTCAGTGGGAGATATAAGTGAAGATAGAAAGAGTTATTTGTCGTATATTATTCGAGGGGCAAGAGAGCGAAACACATTTCTTTACCTCTTTTGAACCTAAGTTTTACACTCGTTATTTTATCGTCGTGACTTCTGCGTATCACTTTCCAACTACCGTGTGCCCATGTCGGATTATCTAAATCGTCGTAATTCAGTACGGCTAGACGTTTCATTTTGTGGCGGGCCAACGATTAGCCGGATTGAATAAGGCTGAGTAAAATTGTGCTAAAAAGAGTTCGGCGTTATACAACATTCAATAAAGGATTAGGCTTATTGAAATAAAGGGAATCATTATCCGCCTTTTTGACACGTTTGGAGTTCCTAATTTTAACACTCGCGGCTTTGCTTGTCTTGACAACAACAATGCCCTCGATTGTAGAATATAGAGAAATAAAAAATTATGCCCAGATAGACCCGAAGATTTAAGCGGCAGGGTAGCTCCCTTCTAAGCTAGCCTTCGTGGTTAGGTTTTTTATTTGCACTGAAAACACTTGGCCTAACTTCTTACATGTATCATGCCGTATCACTGCCTAAAATTAGGAGATTCAATTAGTCTAAACGTCAGACGCCATATTGAAGAACGTCTCGCAACGACAATCCGGCGAATCATAAGCCCGTCAAAAAATAAAACGGACCTGTCATTGGAAGTGGCTAGCCGTAATGTAATACGGCGTTTTGTACAATACACATAGGACACTTATTAAAAAAAACTGTTTGTGTGAGTAAGCGAGAGGAGTTTATTCGAATGAACATCATCCTGAAGTAGAGGTATTTTATTCCATCTATTTCTACTTAATTGAAATAAGAGTAGTAAGTTAAGTAAGAGGTAGTGCCATATAGCATTGCCGCGGAATTGCGCTGGCGCGATCAGGTACAGGCCTCTAACTCATATGATTCCACCATAAATCGTGCGGTTTGGAGGGGAGGAGGAACGGACGGCAACGCACTATGCCGGTAGTCATAATGTAGACGTTCATGGGCGTCGGTAGTCGTAAAAAGGCTCCGGTTGCTCGTCTTCCCTCGCATAGTAAAAAATGTATTTATATTAATTACATAAAACTATTTAAAGAGTCTGTGCACGGTGTCACCGGCAATTTAAATTTGCATTTATTTATAATCTGTGGTATTTGTAATTGTTTATTATAATGTAACCAAGTAATTGTACATGGAACAGGTTTACACAGTAGTTGTTGGTGTTTTATATAATTTCCTACATTCCTTTAACTATAAACGTTTAATGGAATCAAGGAATATCTATGCACTCAGTAGTTTGTCATTGCCTGCGGTCGACAATTATAAAATATGATATAAGTTTCCGTAACATTCAGCACGTATTCTACACTGCAGACTAAAAGTCATTCTATGGGCTCCGTACCCACAGTATAGTGTAAAAATTTTATCGTTAATATTTTATTATGTTTCTGTCTTTTTTGTGGTGGGAAATGATCTTTTTCTGTGTTATACGTAAATGTTATATCTTTGACGTGTAGGAATGTACAATAAATGGTCTTGTATTCGTCAATTTTTACATGCTTCTATACCTTTCAACTTTAAGGTACCTTTGGTTTCTACTCGCAATTAACCCGTTTCCTACCAGCCGATAATTAGTAATATATATAAATAGCATGCTACCATTGACAGTCCCAACTGTAGTAAATATTTAGATCCTCAGTATACATAATATGTTTAATTCGATTTTAAATAGCGATATTTCTATCGATTTATTTTTTATGATTAGTGGTCGCACTTCAGCGGAAATTCGATCCCAATCATAAAAAACTCATTTTTCTACAAATGCGGTTTGGATGTATATCTTAATAAAACCTTTTTGTAAAAAGAGTCTTATTATTGTGTCCCATAGTATGACACATTAAAGTAGGTGTCTTACACGAGTGAATCTATACGTGATAGATATATAGTACGTGACAATAAAATGTAACTCCCTAGTCAATCGTGCGTGTCGATCGAAAATAGAATAGTTCCGAATTCTCCTAAAATCTGCTATATAAATAGAATGAGCCAATCAAAATTTGTATTGGAGTATGGATCAAAGTATCAGATAATTATGGATTCGGTCATCTCCGTCCATATTTTTCCACAGTAAACCCGAAACTTTTTTTAATTTAAAAATTTAATTATTACACAAACAATTACCATATTTTATTTTATTTACTTACCTTTGGATTAAAACTTAAATGAAATAAGGATTCTTATTGTAATACTAAAATATGTCTAATTAGTTTTGTCCCCCGAATTCGCCACGTAAAATCTATCGTAAGGGAATATTCATTTACGTGGGAAAACAAGTAAATTTTGTTTTATTCCAGATTGTATCAAATTTAATCTAAATATATTCTGTAGTTTTTGTGCAAAATAATAATTAAGAAAAAAAGAAAAGAGTAATTTATTTGAGATACACAATACTTTAAAAACATTATAACTAACTAACTATATAATGGCTGTAGGTAAAAATAAACTTCTGCTCTTATAATATTAGTAGAATAGGAGTATGTCAATTTTAAATCATTTATAAATTACCACTGGCAATTTACAACACTTAATTAAAAACCTAAATGGGGATGTTTCCATTTTCAAATCTCATGGTGTGAAATTTTCGTACATTATTTACATTCGATCAAACATTTAACATCCAAGTTCCAATTACACTCACAAATTATGTGTCGTATTCTAAAGTACGTAGTATTTCAGTCTAAAGTTTAATTTAGTAGTTTTCGCGCGCAACATGATTTATATAACTCTAATTTTATAACTATTGTTTAATGTTTATACATTATTCACATTACACTTTTGTGACAACATTATAAAAAAAATCATATAGGTTTTGTATAGAGGTGGAATATAAAATTTACTATACATAGGTAATAATTAAAAGTGTATAGAATAATTACGACATGACCTAGTAAAGAATGTACTATACTAACGAGTGGTAAATGATATTTTGTGTACTAATTTATATTTTTTAAAGACAAGATAATTCTTTTTATCCTAGGAGCACAAACGAAAGGGAGCCTTTAGTTGATTACCGACGTCCATAAACATTCGCATAATTGTTATGCCAAAGCGTTGTCCTCCTCTCCTCCTCCCGTCCGATGGGCCACCAGCTACTCACTAATTGCACGAAACGAGACACTTGGTCACTTGCGGCACACACGATATCACTTTGCGGCAGTACTGTGTCAGTCAGCAGGTATTTCCCCGGTCGTCTCGACACAATTCGGCTGCAATGAATCATGGCAGTTACTTTTATATAGCATAAGGGGGCAAACGAGAAATGGGAGCTTTTGATGACTACTGACGCCCATGGATATTCGCATGATTGATACGCAGACGAGTTGCCCTCCTACCTCCCCCCGCCCCGATGGGCCACCGGTTACATATAAACCGCACGAAATGCGACAGCGACGCTGTCACTTTACGCGGTTATCAAGTGAGCGAGAGGTACTTCGCCGGTCGTGCCGGCCCAATTCCGTTACATAGAAGGATTCATTGTCATGCACAATGCATTTTAGAAATGACAAACCCATTCCATATTATTCTTAGTATTTCTTCTTTAGTATTATAGGGGGGCAAACGAGAAACGAAGAGAACGAATAATATATTGTGATATAGGAAGCCACGATTTTATTTTATTTACGTTTACTTAGCGTGGACCATCTGCGTTAGGCTGGTGTACCAAACTGACTCTAAGGAAGTGTGTAAGGTGCTTCCCCAGACTGCTTCCTCAATGTAAAACATGTAATTGTTAGTACCTATCTACTAACTATTACATTCTTTTGTTTATCTAAGATGTTCAGGAGACCATTTAATTTACTTTAACATTTATACAGGAATATATAAGTATATAAAATCCTAGCACTCACTTAGGAGTAGACAGCTAAAATCATATAGAAGAACTTTTGTTCGACTACTTTTGAAAACGTTATAGATTGTGTTTTACTAACAAAAAAAAAATAATGATGATTGGTAAAATACTGCACCGTTTGTTATTATAAACTCTAGACCCCTTGCAAAGAGCGAGATCGGTGGCGTGCTGGCGTTTACGCCTGTGGACATAGGCTTATGAAGGTTACGACAGTTCAATAAAAATTTAAACAATCGTTTAAAATTAATATATCAAGTTAAGTAGATTGACGAAGAACGAAAGATGGTATTTATGCTGTTAGCCATGTATTCCTAAGAGCTTGCTGGCATTAAAAAAAACTACGTATAGGTTCTTATCGACCAGTGATTATTACTTATATCGTAAAATAATTTACTTCCCCAACAAAAGACAATATCCTTAGGTTATCATCATCATCATCATTATCAGCCCTTATCGGTCCACTGCTGGACGCAGGCCTCTTTCAATGAACGCCAAGACGACCGATCTCCTGCTACTCGCGCCCATCCCGGACCAGTCTCTAAACGGAGATCGTCTTCCCACCTTGTGAACGGCTGGCCAACAGTTCGTTTTCCTAAACGTGGCCTCCAATCCAGGAACTGGCCCATCCTTACCTTATGATCTAGTTACGAATTCTGTCGGAGAGAGAAACACTCAACATAGCACGTTCAATAGCTTGTTGAGCTATCATAAACTTGCTGTCATTAGGTACTGAGCTATAAAATGGAACAAATGATCAACTGGATTCATTGAATTCTCATCGATGTAATAATATCGCGAGATACACAAACGTGATCTACTCAAGTTTGGAGCGAATAAACAACATATCCGTTGCGGACTGACGCTACAATCCATAGTTTTTGTTGCTGATTGTGTTTGTTACATTAGCTACATCATTTCCAGCCGGTGGTCAAGAGTGCCACGACTTTGTACCAGCTTTGATCCGAACTGTGTGCCAGCGGTTTTTAACCAATTAGAAAGCTACTAATAGTAAATTAAATAACACAAATTTGTTTTAACAAATACATAATATAAATAAAAACATAATATACAACGAGGTACCACTGCAACCGCCGTCGTTCCAGGGGAAATAGGAAAATGAATTATTTTTTTAAATTTAACGATTAATTTTTGAGTGTGTAACCAGCCCATTGCTATTTCAGCGAGCTTACCCTTCGCGTGATATCGGTAACTTTAGTTCTGTGCAAATTTTACATAAGTGATATTTAATATTTATTTGTAAGTTGGTCCATAATCTCTGGCTAATATATCGACAAGTATACATTTTTGATTGTATGAGTAAAAAATTGAAAATAACAAATCAAAACATTAGGAAAAAAATTGTTGTCATTGTTACGTGGCCGAAATGCTACCGATCAGTAAGAGAGGATTTTTGGAAATTCAACC
The DNA here is from genome assembly GCA_017140195.1 of Eumaeus atala. Taxonomy (NCBI): domain Eukaryota; kingdom Metazoa; phylum Arthropoda; class Insecta; order Lepidoptera; family Lycaenidae; genus Eumaeus; species Eumaeus atala. The sequence goes on from JAFELO010001376.1 coordinate 412,350, forward strand.
GCGAAGGGAAGGAAAGTGGCGAATAAGTTTTGTATAAAAATTCGTCACCGTTGAAACTAGTTTACGCAGGTGAAACTGTTGGGCGCTGCTGGTTGCCTATCTGTCAAGATATATTCATAGTCTGTATTGTGATGACGGCTATGACAGCTGACGATTGTGTTAGACTCATACAATATTCAGTACGGCCACAGGGGCCATGAGCTGAGGACATCTTGGGTGTGTACCTCAGTGAAGTGTTAAAACTTGCCATCGTATACGTAATATTCCTCAACTGGAGTCAATCTCTTAGGATGGTCTGACAGCCCTCCATATGTCATCTAGACGTAATCCATCAACACATATAAGTATATAACAATATACAAATTTATACGCCTTATAATAAATATTAGTGACAAGATTGAGTTGTTTAAAATGCAATATTACGCTGACGCTGCACGCAGGCGCTAAGTATAATGATACGCACTACACATATGTGGTGTTGGTGTTACGTACGCTAAGGCATATCCGTGAGCCTCAAACCTATCAAGACGACGACGAATAGTATTGCAGACCTTTTGTAATCGATAGCTTAATAGAAGTTTATTCTACACGTTTAGGTTAGGTACATTAGACTATTTAATAACCAAAATAAAACCGAAATGAAGTAAAATTTTTACTTTGTGTGCATTTATGTGGCCCTGAATGTTTTATTTTATATTATAGAGGGACAAGTGTAAGAGTCATTTGATACGAAAGTCCATAAACATCCACATAATAGACATGCAAATGCGCTGTTTTCTTTTCCTCCTTCTGCCCAACGGGACATTTTTTATAGCATAAGGGGGCACACGAGCAATCGGAGCCTTTGATGACTACCGACGTATATGGACATTAGCATGATTTTTACGTAAATGCGTTACCCTCCTATTACCTTCCACCCCAATGTGTCACCGGGTACTCACAAACCACACGAAACGCGACAGCGACGCTGTCACTTTACGCCGGTATTCAATTCCGTTGCATAGGAGGATGTAGTGTTCTGCACCATGCATGGCACTGCCTCCTTCTATGCAGCATGGAACTACCTCTTCCTATGTATAATACAATGTATAATGTTTGGCAAACTATAACGTCAGCTGCACTATACTTTTTTCACATCATGGTAAAAAAAAAACGAAAAAGTTACTTTGGAGTTTACAAGTGTCAAACTTTCAGAAGAAATATACATTGCATTCATTTTTAGAGGAACGAGACATACTTTCCGCATATTCCCAGATCGTGGCAGCCCACTTCGGATGCAATGCAGCTTGGCACTACCTCCTACTACAACTGTGTAGTGCCCTGTAGACACCACACGAGCTACTGCCCAGACTCAAACAATCACAAAGGATCTGCAACGGACATGTCATCTCGATCCTTTTACTAGACAATCCTTTTTCCTGTGTACGAAGCGCTGAAGAAACTGTTAGAAAACTAATTCTTAGATCACGGAAAAATACTTACGTATCTCTCTCGTCTGTTTCGGCAAACGCGTCGCCTTGTCATAGTCAGTACAAGTCCTCCCAGAAATTTCTGATGCAATTTAAGCACAGCAAAGCTAAACATATCAACCGCTACATTACTAAAATTTTGAATGTTTTTTTTTACACATACGTCTCTAATATATAAAACAAAACTGTCTGTCTGTATGTGATAATTTTTTTCAAAATCTACTAAAAGGATTTACGGTTTTCACCCATGTACAGAATTATTGCCAAGATTTTAGTGTATAACTTAGCGCCTGTTATTCATGCCACTACTTAGCGCATGTTTATTATGAATAGCAATCGGAGTTACGTAGGGACTACCGACGTCAATACACATACACATTAGTTGTGCTTTATCCCTCCGGGGTGGAAAAATAATTCATCTGAAAATCTGAAACCGTACGAAATGTATCTGTGACCTCATGCCCCTCTCGTTTAAACGAGAGAAACCATTATGATACCGCCGCTGCCCACCGGCCCGACACCATCAATTGCAGTTCTGGTTTACCATTTTCCATCTGTGGGAAAGGGGCGTCTGTCTCCCTATCGCCTACGCCCCTATCTAACTACGCCCTACCTAACTGGGCCATTGAGCTGTTGTGGCAATTGCAGTTACGGGGCCGTCATTATTAGGTCCTCTCGAAAAAACTAAAAATTATAAGTAAGGCAAGTACAGCATATTCCCGGATGCCGTTCGCCACTGTTAAACACAGTCCCGAAGTGAAGAACCAACCACCTTGCTTGATCTACTTCTTTTTCAGTACTATTCAGAACGTGTTGTCATTTATTTTTTAACTCCCAACAAATGTTCAACTGGCGACTCACAAAAAGTAATTCAGAGGACGAGGACCATTCCGCAGCCAATTTACGTTCTTAATTATCATGAATTCATATAACGTTAAATTAAATGAATAATTTAATCTTTAAAGGACTTCTGGCTACACCGCACGCTTAGACATTCTATAGATGCATAGCGCTCATTTTGTCTATCCCACAGAAATACAAAAATCTAAATGGACTTAGACAATAATTAAGGTAAAATATTTTATTTAACTTTGTCAGGCGCCTTAAAAGAATTTACAGCAATCTTATTAGGTTCTTAATAAGCTAAAAGTAAAAATACAGAATAGTCGCTTATTAATAGTTTTATTACATAATTATATACATAGTATAAGTAAGTTAAAGCTGGTCTTATAGCTTAATAGCTTAGGCTTCCATCCCCACTTTGAGCAGCTTTTCTTTTCACCATCGTAGATGTAGCAACTTTTACTAAAAAAAACTATTAGTTTAATAACCTGCAATTGTGCGATCAGTAAGAATATATACTAACTATTAGATTAAGAAGTTGTCTTTAATATTCTCATAGTGGGCCTCAAAGAGGCTTTAGCTTAAATGTTAAACTTTCATTCATCCAACAATTTTCTTAATTTCGTAACTAAAGAAACCAATTTTTAAATGAAATTTAGTTGATAGTTGTTTGTCGGTTTTAGCTTTTTTTTTCTGTCTTTATCTTTTTGTATATCATATCTACAGCAGATCTCTTCAAAATAAGGCCTTTTCCTGGAACAGATTCGGTTTACGTTACTAATAATAACGTATATGGCATCAGCGGTTTGCCTATACTTGCCCTAAGTTTCAATTCTGTAGTTTTCAGTACAGTATAAAGTTTGAGAAACCTATATCTATAACGGTCGAGTTTTAGACAGAGTTTTAGAGTTTTTGAGCGTCTGTGAAAAGCATGGAACCTGGTTTTGCCGGTGAAAAATATTTGTTAATATCTTTTAAGTATCATTTAGTACTTTGTATTGACAAAGTCTTAACAGAAATTCAACGTCGCCATTTATATCTAGGAGAGTCGTAGTAACATCCTAATCTCTAATTAAAATCAATGAAGGATCAGTTCTAATGATCGCATGACACATGGCGGGTTGGCGAACTTTTATGTCGTCGTAAATATCAAATTATCTCAGTATCGGGTTGTGTGTCGAGCTCTTCGCCATTAATCAATTCGCGCTCGTAAATCTACACCTAACCTAAATTTAGATTATTATATTTAAAAGATCTATTTTAGAGTAACCATGATCGCACATACTAAGAAAAGATGGTATAACTAAACATAGATATAAACAAAAATGAATAAAACTATTGGCAATAAATGTAATGGGCATTGTAAAACATTTCAACGATCAAATTAGATGCGATCAATCATTTCTATTTAATTATTTTTCCATGTCATGCTTTCATATGTTCTTAGGGTTCCGTAGCCAAATGGGAATGGAAAAACGGAATTCTTATAATCACGTCAAGTTCGTCCTTCGTGTGTCACAAACGTTTTACTCAGAGACTACGGGTACTGCATGTATACAATTTTGATTCAGATTACCAACCGCTATTAAATGATGTTTTATTTTGCAAAATAAAATTACTAATGGTAGCACTCCTTACATGTAACTGAGGGATGCAATGTTCTTTCGACAGGGCATAGCTGTGCGAGGTGACATTGCACAGGTCTTCCTAAACGGTATGAGGTTTCTAGGGAAGTTATATTATTATGCCAACAGTTTGTGAGAAACTTGATTCTAAATTATAGAAAATGACCATCCCCTCCCAAAAAATTTTTATTATTTGAGAGATTATAGGATTTAAATTCGTTTGAACAAAATCAATTTGGTAAGAGAGGTGCTATTTTTTTACTTTGCTGGCAAGAGACCCTTGATAGGCCAGTCCAATTCGATCTTGGTCAGTGTTTTAATTATTTGTACTCACAATCATATGCCCAACCGATTTTTGCAAAGAAGTCGATGATATTTGTTGATGGATTCAGTTTGCCCAACTCAGAAGTCCTGTAGTCCCACGGGAAGGCATGGTGGTAGTTGTGCCAACCTTCACCCATAGCAACCAGACTCACTATTTTATTTTCAACGGGTTTGATGAATCTGGAAAATATGAAATAATATTGATTTTGTGGAACTATCTAGCTCTTCTGATCTTTACTTTAACTGTGTTAAGGCAGCACAGCATCATACTAATTTCCAGTTTAAGCTGTATTAAGGCATGTACGGCGTCATCAACATGCTATGCGACATACTAGTTTTTAGTTTAAACTGTGTTAAGGCAAGAACAACATCAGCAACACATTACTATACATGCAATACAAATTTATGTTCTTATTCTACTCTGAAACACGTCACCGGTTCTAAATAAATAGGCAAAGGAAACCTATTTTATGAAGCAATCAAAACACACGAGTGATACCGAAGGGCACATCTAGTATTTTAGGCATATCCATAAGATTACATGGCTATCCATAGTGCGACAAATGTTAAAAATATATATTACAGGGACCCAACGTGCGGTCGACTACCGCCCTCCAGCCTTGGACAATAGGGCTGAAGCAAGGCCTTTTCCGATCAAGACGGCGTTGTGCCCTGATGCTCCTGGGGCGTCTTTTGCCTTTGATTACAAATGGAGTGGTAAATCGCTTCTGTTACGATCGATGGATCGGTGATTCAGCTAACGTTCTTAATCTCTGTTTTTATAAGTTTCAGAAGCTGCCTCAAGTTCTCTATGAAGTTCGACGTTACAAAAATAGTATAGCCAATACAAGACGTTCTTATAAATCAATTGTAATACAAAATCTGACGCGTTTAATATGTGTGGTCTTTTAAAAAAATGACATACAGACATCACAGCCGACTAGGTGAAAAACTTTCTCAAGCACATGCGACGAAGAGGGTGATATAATCTAAATTAAACTCCCAACACCTTCATGTCCGTAAATCCACTGCAATGCGGTTTAAACGTCACTTTTTACCGCGCACAACTGTACTGTGAAACCTCCCTCCCTCCTCCCCTGCCTCCCTCGGTATTTCCGATCCGATACGACTGAGGTGTCTTCAAGAAAAGAGCATACCTTATCCTTTGAGGCCGGCAATGCGTCTGCATGACGCCTAGCCTTGCAAATGTCTATGGGCGGCGGTAGTCACTAACCTCCTGCTAGTTTACCCCCTATCTGATAACAAAAAGAAAACATTCGTGCACTTGCTTAACGAGTACGGTGTAAATTAAAACATTTATGTTCAGATCAGTGGTTACTTACTTGTGTATTAAAACAATAATATTACCTGTCGTATGGCTTATTTCCCCACAGATGTGCAAAACTATTGACGCAGAAGGCAATGTTGAGCGTGATGGTAAACCTCGTGACGAAGCTTATTACAAAGCTGTTCAACAGAGACTCATTCCAGCAGTACACAGGTACGGCAACGGGGACCATGACATTCAACAGTATGAATAGCGGTATGTAAAACCTGAAAAAGTAACTATAGCTCAGGTACATGTCGCGCAATGGCAGTCTCGCACGACCGAAGAGACTTTGGGCGCAAATCGTCGACATAACGTACAGGGAAGTTAACTCCAGGAACTTGTTCACTTCGGTCAATAATTATATATAGTATAATAAAGCCCCTAGACCACAAGATAATATACCGAATTTCTTTAATTACGGTCTACGTTATTCTCGCAGACACTATAACGTGCTTGATAAGAATAATATTTACCTTTTCTGTAATCTAACTACAGGGTCGGCAAGTAGGTCCGAAGAACATTTTTGTATAGCAATTCTTCGATCAACTACAGCGGGATGTGGCGTTAGTACCAACCACCCCACGTGGGCAAACCAAAATCCTCTGTTAATATTATGTGGATCTGCCACGGTCTCGGAGTATTTGTGGTGTACTCTGTGGTCCAGGGCCCAAGTGTATATATCACGCTGGAATTACAAAAACATATCTGAAACATCCTATTAGTTCTATTTTGTTTATTATTATGGTTTATAATATATTAAATCGATTTGGATACCTAGGACCCACTAACGAAGCATAAAATGTAGACGTGACAGCGGAGCGAGATGTGAGACTCTAAAGATCGCAGATTTCTTTGCTGGGAATATGCATTAAGGCACTCACATTCCTGTTTGGTACCCGGTGATATGAACACCAAGGAACGTTTATCATACGGTGTTCCGGATTTGCCGAAAAGCGGGAAGATCTGCTTAATATACCTAAATGTCCGAGACGGGTTGTACAGGATCCCCTTTCCTTCCTCCTTCTCGTATATAAGGTGCATACCGGTAAAAAGGGTTGAATTCAAACCCGTACATCTCTTCCCATCTGCGGGAAAAGAGGGAGGTCTGTCCCCCTATAGTCTCCCTAAACCTGAAGACACAAAAGTCTTCGCTAGTCAGTCGAACTGTTAGGGCTGGACAAGCGCCGCCAAACAGTATTAGGTTCTTCCGAAAAAAAAAAGCAATAGCGACAATTCTTCGCAAGTTCTCTAATAACCAATTTCAAAAATATTTGAATGACAGTTATATTTTTGATTAGAATAAAATAATACAATTAGCACTTTGGCTGAACCATTTCATGGATGGCCACATTAATATATATGCTATCCATAGTCACCCTAAAAATTGGGATGAATGAAGACAAGAAAGGTTCAATTGGAAAATACTATGCTCGCACATGTTCATTATGTATTAATCTACTAGCTTTTTATAGTTGATTGAATGTTTCGTCACTTCTTCATGGAAATTAATCTTCACACTTGAATAAGCTTTATATAATTTATCCACAATTATTTATTTTTTAATTTACCTTCACGACCGGTTTCGGCTTGTCAGGTAAACAAATATTTTTGTAAGAAGGTAGTTCAATAAATAATGTCAACAATTAACGGCTTAAGTATATTGACTCATTTTATGTTTTTAACGTTATCTGTGAATCTAATTATTCAATATTTGAATCATTAGATTCACAGATAAAGTCAGTAATTCCCGAAAAAATAATTACTTGTTGTGAAATACGATAATTGCACATGATCGAAATAATGACACAATTTTATAATTGATGAAATCATAATTTGGTTTTTAACATAAGATATTTTTTTTAATATCATACATTAACAAATATTTTTAGTATTTTCAAATAAAATAAAACGTCACGCTGGTCAATAATTAACCTTAAATATAGTGTTAATGACAAAAAATGAAATTCTCAAAATATAAATGTCACATTAACTTAAAACACTTATAGTAATGTTAATAATTTGATTGTATTATGTTATTTCTTAAAAATGTCAAAATAATCATTGAAAATGTCAATTAAATAAAGGATTAGATAAATTGCAATAGAATTTTAAAACAATAAATTCCAATTCCAAAAAAACAAACCATTACAGAATATGAACGTAAAAGCAAGAACAGATAAAGAACTAGGTGATCTGACATATTACCTGTCACAATGTGACTTTAAAATCCAATATTCCCCTGGAAGAGAAATTTAGAAGCGGACTCTTTAAATCGAAACCCTGTCTTAAAACCAGAAGAAAACAAAAAAGAACAACTAAAAATAGTTAACTTAGTAACATTGGAAGATATTATATTAGACCATAATAAAAATAAATAAATAATATAATAATAGACAATAAAAAAATATAAAGAAAAATAATGTATACCACAAAAAATAAGGCAAAAAGCGAAAATAATAATAGCAGAAACTTTGAGTATAAAACAAATACACGAAGACTTGTGTAACATTGGAGTTCGCCAATTGTTCAAGACTATTTGTTCAATTTATATAATAAAGAATTTAACAAATAATATAAAAAAATGTATGTAGAAACTATGAAATTTGCAACAAAACTTCGGTTTCATGTCACATTTAGGCCCAGCGACAAGACTATTTGAAATAATGTAAATAGACACAATTGGTGGATTTGGTGGTTCAAGATCGACAAAGCAATACCTTCATCACCTTGTAGACTATGTCACTAGATACACATCTGTTATAACGTTAAAAACACAAGGTGCACATGATGTATAAAACTAGTAAATAAGGTCGCGGAAACAGAAGAAAAATGAAAATGCTCCCCTCACCAATCAAGATCCTGGAATAAACTCCAAAGAATTTTAAAAACTTCTTTGTGACAAACACATAACAATTAAATTTGCAGCTGTGAACGCACCTTTTTCAAGTGGCGTTAACGAAAGATTAAATGAAACATTAGTAAACGAGATGAAATTCTAAATGAATCAACACGGAGAAAAAAGAGCGTGGACCACAATAGCACGCGAATTTGTTGAAAAATATAATCATACTCATACATCAGTTATACAGTTATAACTGGCTATGCACCACGCTATTTGTTATGTGGGATTGATGGAACAATATTAACAAAAGAGTTACAACAAGAATCTGTAGATAGTAACTGGATCAGAGATAGAGAATCAGCTCTAAAAGGCTTTGAAGTCACATAACTATAATAAAATGAGCTATGATAGAAATCGAATTGTAATATTAATATAAGATGTGGGTGATGAGATATATATATATAGCAAACGGAAATCAACTAAATAGAAAAAAGCTTGATAAACTATGAACAGGATCATATAAAATTGTTGCAAAAGAATGGAATACAATTTACGAGATTGATTCAGTACATAGAAAAACAGAGAGTCTGGTCTACTTCATACCTCAAAACTCATTCCAGTAAAAAGAGAGAAGAATTGGAAAATGCAGGTAAAGAATAGTAATAATGAGAAAATTCACTGGTTAATTTTCTTCCCTATGGCGGACATGGAAAAACATAAGATTTCTTTAATTTAAAATATTAAACTTTTTTGTTGTTGTTGACATAAGAATGTCAAATAGAAAAATTCCTCAAAGTAGAAGTTCCGATTTTGTTAATATGTTATTAAAGAGATATTTTAGAGTAAATTATAATAATTAGAATTAGTGTAGGAATAAACAGTAATTGTCGCTTCTTTCTTTTCAGACGAGTTTTTGTAAATAATGTAATTTAAGTATTTCTTTCTATAAAAATTATAAAATTTAACTATTTTCAGAAGCAACACATGAGTTTATCTTTATTATACTTTACAATAAACAATCTTCTAAGCATATAAAATTTATTTATTTATTCTAGTTCTACTAGCTTTTGTCATTGATTTACCTTAAAAAAACCGCGGATTTTATGGTACCTTTCTAATATGTCAAAAAGTAGGTAATTAAGGTAGCTGTTCTATAAATGGGAGAAAATTTTAGCATAAGGTTCGCTAAAGGGCGAAATTTCCTACTTAACATATTCTCAATTTCTTTTGCCATAAAAAAATATCTGTGCATCTAACTTAAAATTTACTTGCCGCTAAGCTCACTATTATTGACAGTTTTAGCTAAAATAATACTATGTGAATTTCAAATAATCTTAAACTTTTCGAAAATGTCGCTTTACAGCCCGTCTTACGGCACCTGGCGCTTCGCCGCATAGGAGAAGGAGACACGTTGGGATTTTAAGTGTGAGGAATTGGCCGCTTTAGCCATTCAGTAACTGGTAATATGGGTGGATGTTAATTATGATAATTCACAACTTCTAGCCGGTGAGTCCTGGACAGCATGTATACACATAGACAGGATGTGAAGTGACTTTACGGATGTCAAATCTGCTAAACGGCCAGCGTAATTGTGCGTTTATTAAAATATATAATTAAGTACTTGTTCTGCAAGACTTTATTACGCGGCTATAGTACAATGTGTCACGTATTGTATAAACCATTATGTAGTGAATCTGCCCTGTGGTAAATATTAAATTCGTCGAAATACGAACTAGTTCCTACCTATCAATTAGTTCGACCCGAAATACGTCATTCGTTTGAATAAAAATACTTAACATTTGTGCGGAACTGAGTCCATGGTGTCTGAATGGTCGCCACGCCGTTAAAACTCCATAAGTTGTCGAACTAAAAAAGCGCCATCTATTACTGGGTAATGACAACCCTGTGGTCGGTAGCTCACTACCAGCTCGGAACGCCACCTATCGTCTGATTGTACCTAGTATAGGTGTCGTTCTTTCTCACAGGAAGGGAAATCAAAAGGAATCAGCACACATAACCATCTTGGCTAAATGCATAGGTTGTGGTAAGTTTTTCTCATTAGTAGACACTGCTAAATGCGAGAAATGTTCATGTCTGTTACATAGATCGTGTGTAGAACTCTCTGCCAAAACGTAAGCTTCTACTATATGGCATTGTCCCACGTGCCAAGTAATGCACGTCATACATGATGCTGGGCAAGACAAGGTCCGAACAGTCGAGCTCCGCGCTCCGATTATTCGTCGAGTTTCGCGCTTCAAACAGCCATCAAGATGCGCACTCCAAGCAATCGTCGAGCTCGCGCTCCGACCAATTGTCGAGCTGCGCTTTAACCAGTCGTCGAGCTTCGAACTATCGTCGAGCTTCGCGCTCCGAACAGTCGAGCTTAGCGCCCCAAACAATCGTCGAGCTCCGCGCTTCGAACTATCGTCGAGCTCCGAGCTCGGAACTTTCGTCGCGCTTCGCGCTCCGAACTTTCGTCGAGTCTCGACTTCCGAACTTTCGTCGAGTCTCGAGTTCCGAACAGTCGTCGTGCATCGCACTCCGAACAGTCGTCGTGCATCGCGCTCCGAACAGTCGTCGAGCATCGCGCTCCGAACAGTCGTCGTGCATCGCGCTCCGAACAGTCGTCGAGCTTCGCGCTCCGAACAGTCGTCGTGCATCGCGCTCCGAACAGTCGTCGTGCATCGCGCTCCGAACAGTCGTCGAGCTTCGCGCTCCCAACAATCGTCGAGCTTCGCGCTCCGACAACACACCATAAAGCCCCTAAGCCATGATTGCAAACCCGCAAATATTGCGGCCCCGTTACCGAGGGGATAGTCGTCCCCTTGCGACCCTACCCGGGTTATGAGATCCGCCTCGATGCCCGTAACCCCCCACAGATTTCTGTGGAGATGACCAGCAGTGATGATGCTGGCGTGCATTGCTTCCAGACGGGTCAGACTGGAACGCCTGAACCCACTAAACACGTTAACGAAGTCAATACTACTTGCAGTTCTGGTAGCTTTTCTTGTGAGGAAAGCTTTTATGCCGCATCGGCACACCCAGGGTAGGTTGCAGACCAGTGTGGGGATTCTAAACTCCATTTCACAGGGGAACCCTACCATACTAATCTTTACTACCATCTTACTACCACCTTGGAGTCAGATTCATATTTAATTCGCCACAGTCACTCTCACACATTCGCTCGCCCCAGGGACGCTCTCTACGAAGCTGAATCAACGAGTAGTCGCACGCTGTCAATATCTAAGTTTAAAGTTGTAACCACATAAGATGACATTCAATTACAAAAGCTCTTGCATTAAAACTTTTTTGTTAAGATAAATATGCAATAAATGTAAAAATTGAAATATGCTACAATATACTGCGTTTGGTTACATTAGAAATATTAAAAATAATAAATTCATCACATTAAAGTTAAAATTGGTTTTTCAAATCCTGGCTCACTGGGAACCGGGCACGATGAGTTTTTAGTGGCCATAGACATTCCATAGTCCGGATGTGATGGCCCTGAATCCTGGGAAGACGAAGTACATGCCCATGGGCACTAAGTCTCAAGTTACCAACAAAGTACATAACATCATGTCTGCAATACATATGAAGGGTAACTCTATAGAGAGAATCACCGTGATTCTTAATCTGGGGTTGTTTAGAGATGCAGGTTTGCGGTTTGAAAAACACGTAATAAAACTGTTAGTAGCTGCTTTTATCCACTCAAAATGCTATATAAAGGAAGAAGTCTTATAAGCACGAATCCGAGTTATAGGGCCCCGCTTACCAGCGCAATCAAAAAATTTTGTGCAACGAGTACAAACTACGTGTGCACGTTATTGTTTCAACATCCCACACCACGCGCATCTTACTTCATTATCCTTCATTAACACCGCACGGCTGCTCAAGGTGGAGCGTCGCAGGCACCTTCACCTCGCCACACTTTTTTTCGGTATTGTCAAATACGAGTCTCCACCATACCTGTTTCGTAAATTGCAATGGGCAAATGATAAACAACTGAGTCTTGTGACCAGGGGCAGCTCCTACATACTCTTTACTCAATTACACCATACTGCAGCTTTTCGGGGTAGTTTCAGATATGCTGCCACTAAATGTTGGAATGTCCTACTGCCGCTCTTATGAACATTAAAATCAATAAATGGCATTAAATTAAAATATAAAAATTACTTGCTGGAGTAACAATTATATATTTAGTCTGGTTATATCTTTTCAAACCCACGGCGCTTAAACATTATTACTAAGACAGGTATTATTCAAATTGTTTATTTTAGATTGCAACACGTAGGTGGATAGGTAAATATTTTTTTTACATATTTTAAGTAGTCAATTATTTAAATTTCATTTATTAACTCTTGCCTTTCTTAGTTCACCAGTCGTATACAGTGTTCATATATTTCACACAATAGACCATGTCATTTTACATTATTTTGGAGTACTTGTACATACACCGTGACGTCACAGACCCTGGTGCCACAGAATATCAGGACTACTGGTTACCTACCGCGTAAGATAGCCTTAGTCATCCAACTGAGTGGCTTTCTTTTCAGGACTTGTGTTAGTAATTAATAAATTTAGACTATGTCTCCTTAATACCTAATCAAGTTATTCTTTAATTTCTTTTAACTTTTAGTGGTTGGCAGTATGTGTATGTCTTGTTAATGTGATTTAGGTTAAGTTAATAATCAAAAATGTTATTTAATTACCTGAATAAATTTTTTCCACTTCTTTTCCTATTTCTATGTACTTAGTAACGGAAAACAGGAGTAAGTAATAAGTACACAAACATAACAATTTTGATGTCTTAAGTTTACGCGAATGTTACACATTACAATGAAAATATTTTTACGGATGTTATCGCAGCTATTAAATTTACGGGAGTCCACCCGTAACAATGGTTGTCGCAAAGCTTCTGAAACGTCGGGCTAGTGAAATTAATTAACAAATCACGATGAAATCCATAAAAATAGTTTTTATTGTAATGTATAACGATTTTGTTTTCATTTTTATGCTTTCCTATTGGCGCCTAAAGCTCTTCACGTCTAATAAGCTCTAAATACATTTTATTGTAGCTAAATGGAGCACTCGTGTACGTCGACACGTTCTGTGCACAACGGACGATACTGCTAATAAAGAAAGGTCAACTTGACAATTATTTCCATTCGCCGACAAGGACGAGTCTATTAATCACTTTTACGACAAGTATACAATGCATACATGCATATATACAAGTATACAATGCATACGTGTATTGTATACTTTACGACATTTATACATTACGGCATAAACATGTTCAAATATAATTACACGACAACGTTACTATATATGCGTAAAACATTTTAACAAAGTTTTAACGTGAAATTGTATACGTTAGTTCAGTAGACAGTACTTAATAAGAACTTACTTCTATTCTATATTTTTTCGAAAATCTACGGTTGGGAGCTCTTTAAAATGAAACCATAGCTGATATATACGTGTAGCCACCGTCCCATTATCACTGGAACGGAGATCGACTTACACTCCACTTCGAGCTCCGTCTGCAGATGTGCAGAATTATAAAGAGGATTTTTGATTGCAATTTATGTAAAGAAAATTAAAGTAAATTGTTATCGACACGAAACTTGGAACATATTTTTCACAATTGTCTAATCTTTGAACCAGTTATCTCTTTTTTCTTCTATGACTAATATTATATAACTAAGTATTCTTTATGATCCCCATTTTCGTAATTAAACGCTACTTTTTACCGTTAGCAATTAAATCTATCCCTGATTCAACATTGCCGTTTGTAAGATGTAGTGCCATGCTGGATAGGAGGAGGTAGTGCTATGCATGGTGCATGACATTACATCCTCCATACAACGGAATCGGGCCGGCACGACCGGGGCACGGGGGGCACCTCTCGCTCACATAATACCGCCGTAAAGTGACATCTGCAGTGTCGCGTTTCATGCGGTTTGTGAGTAGCCGGTGGCCCCTTGGCGGGGGGAGGGGGAGGAGGGAACGCATTGGCATAGTAATTATGTGGATGTCCGTGGGTAGTCGTAAAAAAGGCTCCGATTGTTCGTTTCTCCCCCATAATAAAAAAAATTGAACTCAATATACAATTTATTGAGTTTGCACAGACATAGCCTGGACTTACTTGGCCGGTCACTGTGAAGAGGACAGCCAGAAGTATCCTGAGAGGCAGGCGAGCGCGGTACGCGCGGTGCGCCCACAGCCTGTGCACGCCGGCTGTGATGCCGAAGCCTGTCGTATATATTGTCGCGAATGCTGCAAAATGAAGAACATATCACTGTCACAGCTTACCTTCGTCGATCATAAAATTGGCTCTGCAGCGTCTACGCCGTTTACAAGAAGTAAGTAGTAAGGAAGAGGTAGTGCCATGCATAGTGCATGACGCTACATCCTCCTGTGCAACGGAATTGGGCCGGCACCACCGGGCAGGTACCTCTCGCTCACATTATACCGAAGTTGAGTGACATTTCAATGTCGCGATTCGTCGGGGGGAGGGCAGTGCAACGGCATAGTAACCATGTAGGTGTTCATGAGCGACGGTAGTCGTAAAATGGTTCACATCGCTCGTTTGCCCTCCATTCTATTTAAAAAAAGTTAGAGGTGGAAGTGTCCTGTAACACGAAAATCTTTTTTTTTGTTGTTGTAATGAGCTTAATTACAACAAAAACACATCTTCACGCCAGCTCCCCTAATAGCGAATGGATGCAATGGGCTGCCTAGTTACCAAATCTATGCCAATATAATAATGCTAATGTGTTTGCTTGTTTGTTCGTCGCGCAAATTTCTGGAACTACAGATCGGAAGTGAAAAAACATTTTTTTACATGCGAACTAAATTCGTGAAGATTATAGGCTATATATTATGACGCTATGGCGTAAAGGGCAGTAGTTACGCGAGTATTATGCCGCGGGACGCTGCTAACATGTCTGTATTTTTCTGTGTTACACTTTCACGGTCAATCCTACAGAACGACTGAAGAAATATTTTATAAGAGATAATAAAATAAGAAAATAAAATAATTGAGCAACCAACACCTACTTTTAAGATAATGATTATTTAGTTTATCTAAGACGAAATTAAGTAATTGCTTGGCAGGTTATGGGTTTGGGAGTAAATTATTTTAGGAGTAGAAGTATACCCTTTAAAAGTTAAGATTAAACACTTTTGAACGGGAATTTTTTGTCCCGAAAACCTGTATTTTTGTAAATTTTACAAGAAAATTGATATTAAATAACATAAAGATTGTAGGAGGTAGCAGAGGTGCCATTTTTGTCCTGTAGCCGAAATTGGGCCACGATTTGATGTACAATTAACTAGACCTTACTACATGACATGTGTAGGATGAGAGTAAAACAAAAAGGCCTATGAGTACAGAATACGAATTGACAACATTCAAACGCTATACTTTATTATAAATAAAAGTGAAAATAGTAACTTTATAGTTAAAAATAGAATTAAAAAAAAAAATAAAACGTTTCTCCCAATTATGTCAAAATTTTCCATTGTTTTTTAGCACAAATTAAATGTCTACTAGGAGGACATTTTAATCTTTTGAAAATTATAGAATCTTACCGAATATAACTGTATTTAACTTCACTTCAATAGTAATGATACGATACAGCCCGTATAGTGTTACAGCATGTAACATCACTTGGGCCAATAAATCTAACCACTTGATTCTAGAATTAAATTCAATTTTTTCGTAATGACGAACATCGAAATCAAAGATTGACGTTTTTTCATTACACGCATTGTAACTATCCAATTTACTAACGAGGTTCTCATTGTTATCTATTAAATCTTCAAACTGTAACTCCTTAACGTTTTCTTGTGTTGGTGCCATCGCTTTGAATGAATCAAGCGTTCTCTATCCTTGTTTACGTTCAAGTGTTTGATTAATTGTCTATTCTCCGTACAATAATGTCCGACTTGTCAGAAAGCAGCACTTAATATATCGATGGTTTTTATTATTTTGGTTTTAAACCACCATTTATACAGATAAGGAAGTGATAGGATAAGGAAGTTTTCACAGGTGTACAGTGCTTAAACAGGTGAATCAGTTGTAAGAGGTAGTGCCATGCTCCATTGCAGCGGAATTGGACCGGCAAGTCGGAGGAATTACCTCTCGCTCACCTGATACCGCCGTAAAGTGGCATCTATGGTGTCGCGTTTCGCGTGGTTTATGAATAGCCGGTGGCCAATTGGGTGGGGGGGAATAAAAGAAGGCTACGCATAATTACTATGCCGATGTTCATGGGCGTCGGTAGTCTTAGAAGGGCTCCGATTGCTTGTTTGTCCCCCTTTATTATAAAAAAAATAGATAAGTCCGATTCTCCTGTTACGTAAGCATTAAGGAAAAGGAAAAGATTATATTGATTGCAAAAAAAAACGTACAGTCAACTTGTTCATTATTACTAAATGTAGGATTTGTCATAAGCAACGGAAAAAATTTTTAAGCTCCTAGCGTAATAAAATGCGTGACTACTAGTGTATTTGGTCTTTTAGTATCAGTCCTGCAATTTAGTTCTAACGGTTGCGCACAAAAATATTTGAGCAATTTAAATGTACAACATTATTAAGGCATGACAGTTACAATCAAACAATTGTATTACCTAACTTTATTAAAGGATATCTGTATTGGTGGTTAAATAATATAAACATTGGTTATTCGCCAGTTAAAACTTATAACCACGTGTAAGAAATATATACCGATGCCTCGTCTACAGGTTGGGGCGCATATAGTAATTTTAAAATTACATATTAACCAATTACAGTTTACCGCTGCATTTTAAGCACTTATTATTTATGTATTCGCAAAATATTGTTCTGATTGTGAAATATTGTTGAGGATAGACAATGTCACGGCAATTCCATGTAGTAACAGAATGGGCAGTGTACAATTTGTTCATTTAAATGATGAAGCAGGGGATTTGTGGAAATGGTGTGAACGACGGCATATCACACTATTCGCATCATTTTACTTATTTAAAAAAACATTTAAAGATGCTGAGTGTGATTGCACACATCAAGAAATAAAACACAAATTGGGTACACCAAATATTGATTTGTTCGCGAGCCGTTGCAGTTCTAAATGTAACGTTTATATATCTTGGAAGAATGAACCCGACGCGTGGGCCATTGATGCTTTCACCATCTTATGGACAGATTAAAATTTTTACTCATTCCCATCATTTTAAAGGGTTCTTAAAACTATTCTGGAAATCATATCCCACAGGTTGAGGGTATAGTTGTTATCCCATACTGGCCAACACAAGCTTGGTATCCATTACTCAAAAGAATATATCAATCTGATATTATGTATTTTCCACCAGATATTAACTTGTTAAAATATCCTTACAGATCGAGCCACAGCCTGCACCGCATTGGCTGCGGCGAAATTATACGGCAAACTTTACTAAACATATTCTTATCACCAAGATCTATAGAGGTAGTGCTGGGATCCTAGTCAAACAATATCAACGTATAAGAGCTTGGATATATTATTGTTCCAATCATAATTATGAAATCACTTGTGGCTATATTCCTGTTATGATTCGTTTTCTGAACAAATTTTTGACAAGAGTGCCAATCAACTCATACAAATCAGCTCCTGTATCTATGGTTAGGTAGTAAGCTTGATGGGGAGTGATTTATTGGTTTTATGAAAGGAGTTTTTAAATTAAGACCAACAAATCCGAAATATAATGTTATATGGGAACCAAGCATAGTGTTACTCTTTTTGGCTGAAAAATGGCCAAATGAGAACCCTGCTTTAAAAACTCTTTCTAAAAAGACTGTAGCAGGTTTACTTGCCCTAGTAATTGCGCGGCATGTAAAAACATAAACTTTAATTAAAATTAACAACATTTTTACAAACACTGACAATATTATAATTAAAATTCCCAATGTTATATAACAACAAAATTAAACTCTACATAACCGGCTATAAAAGTTCATTCTTTAGAGCTAACTCAGAAATCTGTCGAGTGCGATGTTTACCAGCTTACATTGATAAAACAAGAACATTACGCGAAAACAACGAGGATAGTAATTTATTTGTTAGTATTAAAAAGCCCCACTCTAACATTGGTTCTCAAAAAATCAGTAATTGGTTACAAGATACATTACAAGAAAGCGGTATAAATACAATATTCAGCTCTCACAGTACACGACATGCCAGCACATCACAGGCTAATAAATTAGGTGATAATACTGTTATTGGTCTATAATCGTGAATAAAAAACAACCAAATTCATTTTGGATTTGGTTGTTTTTTAGGACCAGGAACCACGCTAGATGTTTTCCAAATTTCAGGATAGTAACTGCTATTAAAACAAATGTTAATGCAACGGTTCTAGCAAGACACTCTTACAGTCTTTGATTGTATAAGGTGGAATGCCATCCGGGCCAGCAGAACGTTTTGCTTTGAGTCTGTTTAGCGCTCTCCGCACGTCGTCACGGCCGATGGAGTCAATGTGTCTCCGTTCACCACGACCGTCTCACACCCTGAGTGCAAAGTCGCGGTGGTACCGTCACGTAAACAGATCTGAAGTATCAGCGAACAAATTGGCGCATTTTTTCTAAAGGCAGTTCGTTTCGTTTTTTACAAAATTCCAAAAAATCTTGCGGCTCACACTTCATATTGAGCTCCACATTTATTTATAACGATCAAAATCCTTATTAACATTTATTTTGACTAATGAAATAAGAAAATAATTCGTGGAGCCGCTCATTATTTGTACTTTTACATAATTTATGGTATCTGGCCTTTAACCTTATGTTATTTTTTGTGATGTTACTATATCATGGAGGATAAGTGGACCTCGACTTTTTCTTTGACCTTTGTTTGATAGGAACACAGTCAAGAAAGCATGATTCAATAATATAATAAAAAAGTTGTTATCGTTTCCTGGAGATAAGAAATGGTATATAATAAAGACCAGTCCACTTCTGACAATCGTTCGTAAAGAATATGAAAATTACATTTTTTTTCAATCCCATTCCCCATTGGCGTAGTTTTCACAATTGTAGTTGAAATAAAATTCAAAGGTACAGTCAAAAGTTACCTCAAGCGGAGTGTGGTGGCTATCAGGAGGAACAAGTGACTACTCTGCCTCGCACACCACTACTTGAGTTAACAACGCACTAGCAAGTACTAGGTATAATAGCTGTTCTGTATCATTACAAATATGATTGACTTGTACCCATTACAAAAACCCAAGACAAATTCAAAAGTGTGATTTTACATATAAATATGCCGAATTAAAATTATAATCACCACACAATACATTTATGTCTCCTATAACAATTACAAACTCTTTGAATACATTCATAAATACATATGTAGTCAGCATCACAGGATCTTGGTGGTATATATGTGCAGAATAAAGTACATACTAAATTATTACTTAAGTATAAACCGCCACATACAATATCACTAATGAGTGTTTCGTCGTATGATACGCTTATACCACGGAGTGCATACCTACAATGCGCAATTATAGCAACCCCTCCTCCTCGACGATTACAGCTTCTATCTCACCTAAGTATACAAAATTTGTTAGGAATCACTTCGGAGCCGGCTATGTCGTATGTGAGCCAAGTTTCACTAACGAGATGGACATCTACAGAAGAAGTAGTGATCGCTGAGCAGGAGTCATATAGCTTTGAGCGTAATCCTCTTACATTTTGATAAAATATAACATATTTTGAGATTTAATTTGTTTGTTAGTAATGAGTGTAGAAAATGTATTTAATTCTCGAGGCCGTTGACCGGTTCGGATTCGGAGTGGCCACGAAATGCGCGTCTAATGAGTGACCGCACGGCGCGCCCGGTACCTCTTCGAAACCTCTCGTATAAACGAGAGTTTCTGTGCGTTCCGGCAAGTTGTCGGCACTCATAAAGAAACTGAACTTAATATTTGGAACATTAATCACTAATGAAGCGTAGTGATCGTGTCTTAATTTTAATTTGTTCATTGAGGTGTTTTTAGAGGTAGCGCCACGCTGCATTCTTTTTAAGTTTGGAGTTGAATTGGGCCGGCCCGGCCGGATTTATACGCCCGGGGAAGTACCTCTCTCTCACATGACTATGACGCAAAGCGACGCAACCTTTGTTGTCGTCGCGTTTCATTCGGTTTGTGAGAGCTCCGGTTTGCTCAGCCATCCTTAACATCTCTGCACCGTAACGATGTCTCGATGGCCCATGCCGCAGAAGAGAAAGCCGATCTCCTGGGCTCTCTATTTGCATCCAACTCTACTTTGGATGACCATGAAACTCTACCGTCTACTATCCAGCGGTGTGAACACTCAATGCCGGATATTGAGTTTCGGCAGAGTTTTGTGCGCAAAACGTTGCTCTCCTTGGACATCCACAAGTCGAGTGGGCCCGATGGCATCGCGCCGATTGTGCTGCAGATATGTGCTCCGGAGTTAACACCGGTGTTGACGCGTCTTTTCCGATATTCGTACTCTGTTGGCGTCATCCTAAGCTCTTGGAAAACGGCTTTGGTGCACACGATCCCTAAAAAGGGTGACCGCTCGGATCGGTCATAACTTTGGAGAACAAAGGGGCTATCGCAATACCGACCTATTGCGATAACCCCTTTGTTCTCCAAAATTATGGAAACCATAATTAACTACCAGCTCCTGCGTTATTTAGAGAAACACCAAATAATTAGCGACCGACAATACGATTTCCGTCAGGGACGCTCGGCTGGCGACCTATTGACCTATTGACCTACTTAACACACCGGTGGGCGGAGGCAGTTAAGACCAAGGGGAGGCACTGGCCGTTAGTCTGGATATAGCGAAGGCTTTTGGTTCGGTCTGGCATAAAGCCCTCCTTTCGAAGCTTCCATCTTACGGACTGCCTGGGAAAATGCGACTGGATCACTAGTGTTTTGACAGATCGCAGCATCAAGGTCGCTGTCATGCTCGCTGTCAAATCTGTCAATGCTAGTGTTCCACAAGGGTGTGTTCGGTCTACGTCAACGTCGTCGCTACGAGCACTAATAGTCATATTCGTTCGCTTACTAGTTGTACTTGTAGTTGGCTTTAAACGCACTTGTCGCACTGGGCGCTGCAGCGCTTCATTCCCTGTGGACATCGGCTATGCTTTTACCTTCTGTGATTGGATGGTGACGTCTTGCGGAAAGATTTTACTGAGTGATAACTTCAGTTTGATTGTTAATTAGCACATGTTCATTTATTTTAGTTTTATAGCTATTTGCTTTTTGCGTTAAACAGGTAATTGACTTTTGAAGGTCACGTAAATGATTTTTGATGCGTTTTTGTGCCATCTTGTATTTTAAATTATTTAAATACGCAGAGACTAGGAATTTTGTTTATTCGCCGCTTCCGACGCGAGTGCGTAACATATTTCCATCCATTATATATAAATCTTGACAGTCATTCGCACACAGAGAGGTTCACTCAATCACTCAACATCCATTCGCTTACATATTCATCTTCACTATATTTTTGGCTCGATGTAAAATACTTTAAAGTATCTAATATATTTAATAAATAGTGGTAAATGAAATAGTTTATGATATATAATTCTTTAGATTCAAAATATAAACGTCGTGTTGAAAATTAAATTAACAATTTACTCATTATAACTTTTAAGTACATTGTTTTTGATAACATCATTAATTTACTTTTCCAATAGTGT
>JAFELO010001376.1:434506-450909 GCA_017140195.1 Eumaeus atala
ATATATATATATATATATATATATGAGTTTAAAGAATATAATTGTGTAAATATGTCTATAAGTTATGTTCAAAGAACTAACAACTCCTTGTTCTTAACAGGATTAGGAGAAAAGACACGTTTATGCATCTTGCTATTTTAAAATTTTAAAAGTGTATTTCTGCTAATCTCATTTTATTTTAACTAGTAGTCCGTTCCGGATTTACGTGGATAGCTCAAGAAATATGGAATTCATTCTTTGACTTGCAAAAATATAAAAATTGTAATTTCATGGTGATGATGATTCAATACCAAGAGGTTATTGACAGCAAATTAAATTTATAGCAGAACAACGTCTGTCGGAGCAGCTAGCTGTTCAATAGTTGTTACAGCGAAAGAATTATATAGTTATATTATTGAACTTTCATAATGGTCAATACACTTAAGGACATTCTGTATAGCATATATTCATAACAAATAATGAAGGATTCAAATGGTAAAATAATTTTCAAATCGGTTCAATAATATAGGAGCCTATTCAATTGAAAGAAACGAACAAACAATCAAATGCTTTCTATTTATAATATTAGTATAGACTAGCTATCAGAACAGGCGTCCTGTTATTATTGTTGGATTTGTCGTCATGATACCGTATAACCTTATTATACTGTAATCTAAATCCTCTATTCTATGTTAAAACAAGAAATAAAATCTATGTTAAAACAAAGGGTCCCTGGACCCTTTGTTTTAACGAGATTTATATAGGCCCTCTAAGTCATGACTGTAGAGTTTGCTTTATAGGGGGTCGCCTTTAATTGCCTGTATGCCTGTAGCAATTACTATTTTTGCCATATGGTGACTCCTGGCATCGCTCCTGCTACAATATGCAATATACATGATATATCGCACTACGTACGTGTTGTGTTAGGTAGAATACGTCCTAAACGAAAAAAGAAACGCAATATATTTCAATCGGATTTTTTCAATCTTTTTTGTGGCGGGGTAACTTTAAGGTATTTTTTCTTTCATATTTCAAAATTTGCGTTGACGTCCAAAGAAGTAGATTCCTTCCAAGTATGGTTGGAAGCGTGAGGCTATTGAAATAAATAAAAAAACCTGATTTCAATAGAGGAGATAGATGGGTTCTTCCCTGTACTTGGGGGGTAAACAAAATCAAATCTAAGACTTAAACATAATATACCTCAAGATAGCAAGATATAATAAATATTGTTTGCGTTAATCGGAACAACTAAATAATTACAATTCTTCGGGTACTTTTAATAATCTATGACATCGCGACTGTATCCAAAACGTTCTAGGGAGGGAGACAAGTCTGCTCAAAATATACGGTTAAAATCTCAGTCCACCCGTGACCTTGGTTGCTGTAAAACTTCTGAAACGTCGGGCCACTTAAATAATTAAATAAACCGTGATAAAATCCGTAAAAGTGGTTTTATTATAATTAGTAACATTAGTGCAAACTTAAGATATCAATAGGTAGATTTTTCTGGTGTACATTCTTTTAGTCTTTTCCTCAGTTAATGTTTGAGTAGAAGCCGATACCTCAGACGGGGTTTCATCCTTTATATTTAATTCAGATTCCATATTTCCTGCACTCGTTGATAGTTCAAAATTTGTCTATCCTGTTTTAATTATTAATTCTTTTTTTCATATCTGCATGATATCACTTATATAAGACAAGTTCCATTTAAGTGTCTAGTCTAGTTATGGGATTATTAGCATTTTCATGTTGACTGAATTTTTCTATTAATTTTTTCTCAGTGTACCTGCTTATCCGAGCAACATTTTTTACCATATTCTATTTTATTTATTTTTATTATTTATTAACGTTATGAATAAATTAACAAAATATACTACTTATTTCTTGACTGTCACAAGATATTAAAAGTGAACTCTCATTTCTTGACTATTTTATGACCCCTACGGTAACGAGCAAGTGGGTAGTGGCGACCGCAGCCTATAGACATCGGATAAGGATAGATATGCACTTTTCTATTTCTTTTTGTAGTGATTATTTTCATAACTAATTCTTTCTATGACATTCTTCTCTTGCCTTGTGCACGTCACGTTAGCTTTACAAGAAACAAGTGAACACATAAAAAAGAGTTCTTTCCAAGTCTTGTGATAATTGAAACATAAATTATTAATACACTTTTTGAGTACATTAAAAATTTAAATATATTCAAAACGTTCTAGGGAGGGAGACAAGTCTGCTCAAAGTGTACGGTTAAAATATATGAAATTTGACACTATACATTTTTAAAGCTCTATCAACATTTTGGAATAGTCCCTACTTAATTAGTAACGTGCCACTTGAGACTGCGTGTCTAGACACCTCCACACTCGGCGAGGTGCCCTGAACCCTGTGGACAACATAGTTGTGGTGATCCTGTCTCTGTTCTGTGCAATATTTGAAGAAAAGATTTATATTAAGCATTAACTTATTTAGGTACACTAGTACACGTCAACCACATTTTACATTAGACTGAATGCAACACACACTCAGCGACATGAAAAGTAAATACCACTCACACAAGGTGAAGACACGTTAAGTAGTTATGCAATCGCTATCCATCTAGTTACACGATTAAGAATAAATGACTTTTAATGAACGAATATAAAATCGCTCCGGAATCGGACTACGTTTTACACTGCACAATAGTAGATAATAAATAGGATCACCATCTGTGGACACACCATATCATTTTAGCCGATCCCTGTGCTAATTATAAATATAGGTTTTTTATGACTCCCATGGACATCCGCATGATTGTTACGCCAATGCGTTGCTCGTCTATCATCCCCCCCCCCCTCCCTCCGAATGGGACAAAATAGGTAACACTTAAAACCAAAACGAAATTGTAATGAAAAATCAATGAGATGTTTGTGAGACTTCTCTTCGTTTCCACAACATAAGTTTAGGTCCGCAAAAGAAATGTCCAACAATAATTTGACTTATGATTTTTTTTTTAAGATAAGTTCCATTTTCTTTAAGATTAGGATTTGTGAGCGATCAGTAGTCTACATAATTTTGAATGGGAACCACATTAACATTCTTGAAGTTCACAATTGTTACTTCTTACTCCGTATAACCGCTCCGACAGGGTTTATGTGGCCTGTACTAGACAGTGGAAACCTTTTTATAAGTTACAAAAAAATAAGATATGTTTTTTTATGATAATATCCACGGCCGGGGTTTGAACCCGTGCCTTCAGGCGTAACGTACCCAGCGTACAGGCTATGTTGCCACTGCGCCCATCGGTTGTCATTTTTTCGATTCCTATTCATTTCAAACCATTTCGCAAATAGAGGTGACGATTTTGGGCAAACACTTTAATTTTTTTAAAAGTATCTACATTATTGGCATTGAAATACATTTTGTCATTTGTCCCTAGTATCTATACATATTATGTAACAAATTCTGTATGTGGTCGATTTTATCTAAACCAATCAAATGGAGTTTTAGGTAGTTCCAGTAGATATATACATCGATAGACTCGCGAGGAAGATTTTAGTGTAAAGTATGTCACGGTATCAAATTTATTCACAGGCAAAACCGAGGCGGATTGCTAGTTATTTAAAGAATGTATTGCACAAATCCACCTTGGAACTCGTCTGCCTACTCTATTTATTGTCGCTCATTGTTATTTGTTTGTGTCAGTGTCAACGCCCAAATTAAGTTCGGCTTAACTTTGTAAAGCCTTCAAGGAGGGATGGGACTATTACTTTAAATACGCTTGTATTGTCAAAGCATACATTGATATATCTATAAGGTAACGCCACATGTTCGAGATTATATTAAAAGCTTAATTGTAAGTTTATTACGGGTTTTTTACTTAAATGATTTAAGTTGAACATTTCTACCTAGTTCTAGATTTAAACGGAAGTTTTTATTTTTATAGTCGGGTAAAACAACTGTCTATGACTGGGCAAACTAATACGACAGCTTATAGCATATGCTACCCTACGCTGCGCGTGTATATTTGAGGCCCTAATCTTGTGTAAATAGAGACATTTTGGTGAAGCTGTTCATATTTCTAGGAATGGTTAAGTTGACGTTTTAAATTGTTTGTTCCTGATACATGTATTTACTTATATCAACAAAAGTACCCTTTAGGACTATAACTCACTAAGTTAATTTATTTAGGTTTCAACTTCTCACAATCTGTGTGTGAATTTGATATTTCTGTGTCGAGCGCGGATACAGCCTTGCACACGTCCACGGCTGAAATGGAGGGACAAGCACGATGCCGTTTGTGATGAGGAAATGTGGATAAGGATAATTGAGCTAGTTTATTGCTTGGCTTGTCCGAGGACGCCGGCCTCTTCATCCCCTCCCCTCTGACGGGCGGATTTTGATTCGCGCTCGAAATCATCAAAAGCCGTGATCATTATATAATTTATTATTAGAGCTCTTTGAAGGTCGTGTTCATATTAACTCTAAACTATCTAAGCTCTCTACTTACGCACATGAACCCGGGTCCTTATTCGTAAGCGGTGTGTGAGTGGATCATTCTACGGGCGCCCATATACACTTCAATAGACCACAATACACTTCAATAGACCACAACACAGTTCAATAGACCCGATATAACCTTGTACGATAAAAATAATAAAATTGTTTACCTTATCGATATAGCCATCCCGAACACGCATAATCTTACAAGAACACACACTGATAAAATCACAAAGTATACAGACTTGGCCATAAAAATTTAATCACAATGGCACGTACAAACCGTCGAAACAGTTCTAATAACAATTTCCTCTACAGGAGTCATACCGTTAACGTGACACACCAGTCTCAAAACTCTAATTCTTTTTCTCCGCCTGCCTCCATTCCTTTCGCATCCTACGGGGTACCAAGTTGTGATATTTTTTTCTCCCATTGGAAGGTAGGTGATACTTACGTAATTATTGTATTAAAGCTTTTGTATCGGCTAGGCGATGACATCTACAACAGGATCCCGTTAGATCAGCTCTAAGAATATGAAAGTATAACAAAATTTCAAGAAAGTTTTTAGGAAGAGGTAGTGCCATGCATATAGTGTATGACACTACATCCTCCTATGCAACGGATTTGGGCCGGCACTACCGGGGTAAGTAGCTCTCACTCACACAATACCGCCGCAAAGTGACATTTTCGCTTTTCGTGCGGTTTGTGATTAGCCGGTGGCCCACGGGGGGGGGGCGAATAAGGGCAACGCATCGTTATTGCAATTATCTGGATGTTCATGGGCGTTGGTAGACGTTAAAAGGGTGCGATTTCTCGTTTGCCCCTCTTCTATATTAAAGAAAACGTGTCCACCATGTATAAATAGCTATGATCCTTCCACGCTATTGCGTGTGTCTTCGGCTGTTCAAATGCATATTTTTGTCCCTTAAGATAATTCATTACCGATTTCCGATGTTTGGAAACATGGTGACATTATTTTTATTATTAAATAATTAATTTTTAAATAAAAAA
Source organism: Eumaeus atala (assembly GCA_017140195.1). Lineage (NCBI taxonomy): Eukaryota > Metazoa > Arthropoda > Insecta > Lepidoptera > Lycaenidae > Eumaeus > Eumaeus atala. The sequence goes on from JAFELO010001376.1 coordinate 439,973, forward strand.
ACTGTAAAAAATCACACAAACATTATTAAATAAAAAACTGTAAAAAATCGCATCGGTTTGGTAAAATTGTATATAAAAGGATAATATTGGGTGCGGTTCAAACATTACTAATATTATAAATACAAAACAGATGAGTGGATTTGGATATTGAAATGGGATGTTTGTTACTCAATCATTACATTAATTGACGTAACGAACTTCCGCATAATTACGACGCTGATGCGTTGCCCTCTTCTTCTCTCTGCCCTCCAATGGGCCACTGAATTTCGCTGTTCAAAATCATCATTACCTATATCTAAACATATCATAAAACATATATATATATATATATTTATTTTTTGCTAGATATAGGCCTCTCACAATGAACGCCAAGACGAACGATTTCCTGCTACTCGCATTCATCCCGGACAGGCTGCTGCTCGGCGATCGTCTTCCCACCTGGCGAACGGTCGACCAACACTTCGTTTTCCTAAACGTGGCCTCCACTCCAGAACCTTACTGGCCCATCTGCCATCTGTTCTTCTGAGTGCGTGACCAGCCCATTGCCACTTCAGCAAGCCTATCTTATGACCTCGTAACAAATTCTGTCAGACAGAGGCTGTGTGGGGGCGGCTAAAGAATACCCTCACCCCACCTAGATATTACGACGGACGAGAGATTATGGCGGACCGAAAGCATATATTTAGGGATGTTTCCGTGATCAACAGGTTTATAACCGGAAGTGATCACCGACTGGTTAGAGGCTCTCTGAATATCGGCTCTCGACGCGAGCGTGTGCCATTAGTATAGTCGACACTCCGACCTAACTTCCGACTAACCGTGGTGGGTAACACCTACAAACTTGACTTATTTTTGGGTGTTGAGTACGCTGGTGAAACCGCGGTTCGCTACTACTTTAGTATAAAACATTAGTGATCTAGTACCATTTACATGTTTCCACATTTATAGGCCTATTAAACGTATAGTTGCTCTTGCAATTTAAAATAACCACCTAAAGATAAAGAATATGAAGTCCATGCAAAGTAAAATGACAAGAAATAATTTTTGTATCATTACATTTTAGTATACAAATTTCACTGCTTCGATTAATTAAACTACCGGTAACATTATAGAAAAACTGACAAATAAGTACGTACGCCCTCGCTATACTTAGGCCAAAAAACGCTTCCTAAAAGTTCATATATCTCGGCCATCAGCGATGACGGTGCGCGTGCCGTCGGCGTGAGACTAAAATCAGCCTAAAGAGAAACTCATATCGAAATCCTATTATTATGTAAAATATTTTATAAATGACAAAAATGTAATGGAATGAATGACATTTACAAATTTAAGTACCTTTATGAAGTAATGATCACAACCAAAAGAATGATAGGTACCCAGCAGAGTTTATTGTTGGTATCGTCTCTGACACGGGCGCGTTGCGGATCCTCAATTTAAATTAGCCGCTAAGACAAGCATAAGCGGTCATTATACAGATCCAATATGTGAAAATAAACAATAAACTATAATAAACATTATAGTCGCCATCAAACTCCTTCCACTAATTTCGGATCCGAAGTTACATTTCAAGTCAATTTTATTTATGAATATAATTAATGTTATATTCCTAAATAAATATTAATTAGCTGCACATATCTATAATAATGTTATAAAGATAAAGGAATTGATTCTTTGTTTGTTTGCATTGAATAGTCTCCGAAACTAATGGACTGATTTAAAAATTGTTTCATCATTAGAATTCAGTGCTGAACATAGGCTATATGACGTGTTATTATACATTTTGATGATTATGAGAACTTCGACGATGTGGCCGATATGTGAAAAAAAAAATCAAAGTAAATCCTTATGTAGCTGCAGAAATTGTTGATAACGAGCTGCTGTCCCGACAAACGTTGTTCTGTCATAAATAAAACTTCTCGTCACTGTAACATGCAGTGTTTACGAAGCCGTAATAAAAATATATTATTTTTTATATCGATGAATTTTTTTGCATATTTCGCGAAATATTCCTGCGAAGCCGTGAAGGGCAACTAGTTTGTAGTAAACGAATAATAATAATTAAATTAAAACTATTAATTTCCAGTGCCCTTCACGGTCACTGATTTATTTTTTATGAAGAGAAAGGAAAACAAAGTTAGCATCTTTACGTCTTTATCATCAGTATCTATAGATGAGTAGGAGTTAGACTATGAACATTGCATATGTCTTATAATTTAAGAGGTGGTGCTGTATGGCATCAGCAGGGGCCGTGTGAGCTAGAAAATAAGTCTGTCTTTGGGTTGCCTACCACCAGGTGTACTGCCGTCATATGTCATAGGTCAGGGCGCAAGTCGGCCGCTCATAATTTTCCGCTCCTCGGAAGTTCCTCCTTTAAACCGGTTTCATTGTTTCGATTTTTTCCAAATATATACCATTATTCGAAATTTAAATATAATTCATATAGAAATTTCGAGTTTATTCTTAGTGTTTTTATAGTATAAAAAAGCCGACGAATAGCGACGCCCATGGACAGCCAATTGCGAGAAAAGGTGTTTACTTATTGACGTAAATTTGATTTTTGTTGTTGTTGATGACGGAAGTTCTATACTTCCCGTGTTGTTCTGTAGGTGTTAGACGTAGTTTAGCTGAGTAATTTTAGAAAATTGGTGTATTTTTTAAACGAAAACTAAGCTAAATAATTTATTCCATGCTTCGCGTTTCATCTTTTAATCATTAGGAATAGAATGAGTTATTTTTTCATTCAATACAACAAAGTATTGAGAATGTATATAATACTCCTGAGTATAAAACCATCATTGTACCGCAGAGCTTGAACACAAAAATCTTCAATCAGTGCGTTCTCCGCGTGATGACCTACGGGGCCGAAACATGGCCTCTTAATTTAAGACTGGTCCGCAAGTTTGCGGTAGCTCAACGGGCTATTTAACGTGCTATGTTGGGTGTTCTTCTGTCCGACAGAATACATAACGAAGTCATAAGGCAGAGAACTAAAGTTTTAGATATCACGCGACGAGTAGGCTCCCTGAAATGGCAATGGGCTGGTCACACACTCAGAAGAACAGATGGGAGATGGGCCAGTTAGGTTCTGGAGTAGAGGCCGCGTTTAGAAAAACGAAGTGTTGGTCGACCGTTCACCAGGTGGGCAGACGATCTCCGTGCAGTATCTGGTCAGGGATGGCTACGAGTAGCAGGAGATCGGTCATCTTGGCGTTCATTGAAAGAGGCCGTTATGTCCAGCAGTGGACCGATACTAAACCATTAATTAGAAATACATTTTAAAGTTGTATAATTTCCGACCTCCTCTCTTACTACTATAATAAAATGCTTACCTAGCATAGCAAATTTTAAACGCAGGTTCATTTCGCTGACGAAAATTTACCACGTTTTATAAGCGATGTTAGCATACTGATGTAACGGGGACGTCGACAAAACGTTTACATTTCAGTGTCTCGTTGTTTAGTGGCGATTATAATAAGCCGCATATGAAAAAGTCCGGGCATAATTTCCTAGCTTACAAAACTAGCTATAAGAAAATTATAGTAACAGTCTGAAGTTTAGAAATCGTCAGCCCATAGTGGTGGTGGTAGTGGTTGGAAGGTTAGTAAGTGAACTCGACTGCCTCGTTCGAGCCCCGGGTCGGACCCCAAAAAAGGATTTTGGCATTGTTACACCCCCGTGTCTTGGAGAGCACAATTACGCCCGTCGGTCTGATTTCTCTCCGGTCGTGTCAGATTGCACGTCCCATTAGAATAGGAGACTGACGGAACAGGGAGTGCACTTCTGTCTGTGCACACACTTTAGCACTATAATATGCCCTGCGTAGTTGGCTATCTCGTTAGGGATGGCCGCCGTGGCCGAAATTCGACTAGGACACGATTTTATTATTAAGTGTTTCTGGTTCGGTGCAGCATCTATTTCGCCTCGTCCTGTCGTTACCTTTTTTTTTGTTGACGCGGGGAGACGCATTTACGCGCCTTCACTGGTCCTGGATGGGGTCCAATGGTGTGTGGGACTCGCGGCACATGATAGTGCCGAATACCCACAAAAACCACCGCAAGTGCCATCAGTGCCGCCCTTGGTGAGGTCGAAGCAATTATGATTTCAAACTTAAATATTTAATAAAAAAAGTATATTTGTCATCTTTGACTGTAAGGCTTAATGTCCTCTGTGTTGAAGAAAGTTTTTTTTCCTTTTGGCGAGGTTGAGGATGGATATAATTGGGATGGCTGACGCTATATGCCATTCCCATACCATGGTTAAATAGCTTTTTTATTTTCTGCCGGGAACCTACATATTCCTGTCACAATGCACGAATTATTATTTCCTAAAAAAGGGTGAGTTCTTGATTTCTTACCGACGCCATGTTTCATATCTTGTGTTTTAATGTTAAAATGTCTTATTTCTCTTGTGTGTGCATTGTAAAGGTAGCAATAACGTGATCTGCATGGCTATTAATTTGATAGACCGTATCAATAATGTTTTAGTTTGAATAGTATATGCCACGTGTGGAATTTTGATGGTAAATTCTATTTAATTGTAACAGAGTTTATATCTTGCCTGATTCTTGTTGGCTCATGAAGCCAAGAATATGGGAATCTTATTGGTTGTGTATTTCTTTTCTATTCTATTCTTGTAGGAATGAAGGACAATCCGTGACAGGTAGTGGTTATGGAACAACTTTATATATATAATTAATATGTATAAGTTGCAGCCGGGAGTCTCGGACAACTACCCAATAAGACTTCATACACTCATTTTATACTAACCCTAATTAAAAACTGTCCATTGATTGTTCTTGTACTATTTTAAGTCTGTCCTGGTTTGTGAATGAGGAGAGTCAACGATTAAATAAATGTATCTAAAAGTTTATCAAACCTTTAATAACCCCTTGTTGACTCCTTTTACAGAATTCCTATATACAATAAATTCTACAACAAAACATCAGGCCACTTCGACGGCTAGTCAGCCCCCTAAGGGACCAACTCCACCTCCACAGATGACACACCACAGGACAAACCCACCGACTTTGGGACAGTGCAGGGGGGTTGAGGTTCCCATCCTCAATTCTTAACCCGTGCACAAACGCGTCTCCTCCTGTTGCTCTTAGGTCCCCTCTTCTTATAAGAGGGGTGCCGAGAGCAACTCTTCCTCCTGACATTTAGCCCCCTGTTCTTATAAGAGGGGTGCAAAGATCCCCCTCGGTTCAATTGGCTTCGCCTGGGTTCACCCCAGGCTACTAAGGCCCACCGCCACGACAACGCTTGAACCATGGTGGGGGTCCTATCGTTATCTGGAATACCCATGCAGGAATAGCGAGAGCACATAAATTCTACATAAATGTGTACTCTGTTATATTTCCGTCTATAAAACGTGCTCCGTGCTCAGCAAAGTCAAAATAGACTGTGAACGTCGTGTGCTGATACGTAATGTTTTTGATGATTTAAATAATTTTATTTCAAACTATTTAATTGTGTATATATTGTACTATCGAAGATTACAGATTCTGAAGTCTTGAATAGCTATGGAATATGAACGTGACCGACATAGGAAAAGTTCGCACGACTTCGTACACAGAAAAGCCGTGCAGTTATATGTTATACGTGAAGAAAAATAAAACCAATCCCTTTTTCAAAGAATGGAAGATTCAGAAATTTGTACAGTTGTGGAATATATGGAGAAGATGTGCGAAAATAAATTATTTTACTGTCACGTGTATTCGGTACTCTTATTGTAATTAAGTACAACGACACGCACACCACAGCACGCGCGCATTGCTTGAACTCAAGTAAACATGTGAGTGACAATGTCATTTCGTGTTTATTCAAGTACCCACTTCATTTATAATGAAGATCTAATTTCAATCTCTGGCCGATCATTATTATTATTGTTCAAACGCGCAATCGCGCAAAAAATGAGGCAAATGAGCAATCGGAGCCTTTTTACGACTACCGACGCTCACGAATATCCACAAAACTACAGTGCTGATCCTTAAGATGGGCCACCGGCTTCTCACAAACTGCACGAAACGCGACACTAAAGATGTCACTTTATGGCGGTTTTATGTGAGCGAGAGGTACCTCCCCGGTCATGCGGGCCCAATTCCGTTGCATAGGAGGATGGAGTGTCGTGCCCTATGCATGGCACTACCTCCACCTAGGCAGCATGGCACTACGTTTTCCTATGCAGCATGGCACTACTACTTCCTATGTAGCATAGTACTACCTCTTCTTATGCAGCATGGCACTACGTTTGACTATGCAGCATGGCACTACTGCTTCCTATGCAGCATGGTACTACCTCTTCGTATGTAGCATGGCACTATCTCTTCGAAAATATGTAGTATGAACAAATAGCTATGAAATTGTGTCAATAGTGTTATCCCTCTTCCAATTCGATGCCACCGAAATGTAACAAATCGCACGAACCGCCCCACTTAGCCGCGGCATCCTGTGAGCGGAAGATAATTATCGTTAAGCCGTGCAGACTCAATTTGGCTGTAGGGCAACATAGCTCGATAACTCTTACATAAAAACTTGCGATAAAGAGAAAAAAATCTGCTTTCAACATTCCCGAGATAAATTTGTCTCAATTAGAAAAAGTAGGCATATTTATTTCCTCATTTAATAAACACCCAACAAGTTAAAATAACTCTGAAAAAGCTTATTTATTATAGAGCAAACCTTGAGCATACACACGAAACTGCTGAAAGAGAAATTGGTTACCAGCAGACAGTGATTGGTGGGGAAAGTGTTACAGCGCGCATCTGAAGCTATAAGTAGGAGGCGTCGGATCTTGAAGCGCTCAAAGCTGCGTTTGCGATACGGAGAGCGTATTGTATCGGATTTATGAGTTTTGTGTTTGTAGTGACTGTGAAAAAGGAATCTCCTGCAATAAGGTATATTCTACGTTTTAATTATTATATTATTTTAATAATTAAATTGTTAAAATTAAAATATAATTTAATTACTTGGCGGGTAGTACAGGAAGCGAAGATAACATATGTAATTAATTATATAATTCCACTTATATATTTCAAATATAATAATTATTATATAAAAAGCCCGGTTTCACCCTTGAATGACACTGACCAGAGTTCTATCCTAACAAATTATACACTTTAACCTTTCTCGGAATTCCTCTATTCAGCGATGAAAACCGCATAAAATTAGTTCAAGAAACTTGGAGAAAATCGTTCACATACAGACAGACAGATTTTGGGGACTTTGTTTTATAATATTTATATTATTTGGTTGTTCAATAGAAGTAATTAGAGAGAGTGTAATTGCTGTGTTGCACCTGTATCGGGCTGGTACAACTGACTCCGCGCGGTACCCCTGCAAGTGACGGCTATGTTGTAGTGTATCATGCGGTATTTAAGGTCAAAAAGTTATTGAATAATAAGAGTTCTCAATTCACATAGTTATTAATGAAGAACTATTAAACAACGGCGATCACCAAGTGACATCGGTTAGTAGTTTATATAGCTGCGGATCCAGTTGTTTTTGGTGTTTGGTAGGTGAGGACTATGTTTATTGTTCAGAAATAGGTGACTCTAAAATATATGAAGACTCATGGGACGAGATGGGGCGGAGAATAGGAGGGCAACGATTAGGCATAGTAATTATGTTTACACACACACACACACACACACACACACACACACACACACACACACATATACTTTTATTATGTATTAAAGTAACATACATATGTTACTTTAATACACAAATATAAAACGATTAAAAATATTAAAAAAAAACTTATAGAATCCGTATCCATTGGCTACAATACAGTACTTTTAACGCTGAGGCTAAATATCAGAAATGAAAGCTGAGGCAAATAGAAGCACGCACTCTTTCCACGGGGAAATTCTTCACTGCTGGTCGTATGAATTGTTTTAGGGACTCCTAATTATCATGGCGTTTAGAGCAAGTCGTATTCTCCTAAAGTTACTATAAATCATACTCCAGCGGATTAAGTTCGGGACTAGATGAAGGGTAGTTTCAATTCTGATCAAGTCCGGAACATTCATTTTAACCTTAAAAGATGGGGTGGATTGAGGCTTGTTGGAAGGACCATACTTGGTTATTGAATATGGCACTATTAAAGGGCTTAATTATTTTCTCAAGAATGGTATCTTGATACAACTGTGCCGATGTTTTGATATAGAATAATAGAAATATAAAATGTTACAATAATAGAAATATATAGAATAATAGAAATTCCTATATAGAATAAATTGTAAGAATGGACGCCCAACGGATAATATTTTCGTGTAAAATATTGCCACCAACATATTAAAACCCTCCCTGAGACCCTAAATAATTTATAATAAAATAACATTTGCTTTGTACCCCTTAAATAATTGTTCTTATTATGCACATTACATACATTAATGCCTTTCCCACATTCATAATCAATTTTTTTTTTTACAGAAAATTGAAGGTAGGTAGGTTCTGAATTTGATACTTATCACATCGTGTATTGAGGTACTAACATTATAATTTAAAGTTGCATTATTATCAAACCAAGTGTATATTGAGGTAATGCAATGTTATAAAAAGGATAACTTGTCATAAAATTAATATTTTTGAATAATAGGAATATCACTTTGAAATTATTTGAACAATATTTTGAAATATTAAATTGTTAATTCTTCAATTTTTAACTACAATTTTGCTTTGGTTTGCTTGGGAGTGCTGCAATAGTATTTCTTGAAAGGAGTATTTAAGTGTTTTTGTAAAACAAATTTAGTTGTATCTCTAGATATCAGTTATACAAATTTTTGTAGCGTATTACTCCCATTTCTTTGGTATAATATTTTCTTGTGAAGGTGTTGGTAAGATAATCATAAATGTTACACCCTATCTAATTTGCATCCTTGCCTAAGGCTGAATTAGAATATTAAATATTAGTCCATAGTGATCTTATCTTTGTTTGAAAGGACGAGGTGTAATAAACACTAACGCAATTAGTATCATTATTATGATTGTAGTGATGTTTGTCAGAGATGAATATATGTATGAATGTGGTGATGTTTGTCAGAGATGAATGTATGTATGAATGTGGTGATGTTTGTCAGAGATGAATATATGTATGAATGTGGTGATGTTTGTCAGAGATGAATGTATGGTTGCAGTATAAGTGGTATACAGTGAACGAAGTTTAAGTATTTATAATGTTATTTTGGGATAATTGAAGTAACAAATTCTCGTGCGGGCTGTAATGCTAAACATTTTTTTTTTATTTAGTACAAGATACTTAAATTTGTGTTTTGTTTTAGAGGTTTTGGTAGTATTTAAATTTTGCAAAGAGTAGTAAAATTTTGCCAAACTTGGTATTTTTGCAATTATGTTTTGATCTTAACTAAACCTCTTATAGTCTCCTTACCCCCATGTGAACTCCTCTTATAGAATCTTATAGAATTCCTACATAGAATAAATTGTAACATCTAGTGCGCACTATATATTTTGTGTTAAAAACAATCTTCTTATCATCATCAGACAGACTGCGTCCAATGCTAGATGTATGTTTTTGAATAATTAAAAATATTTTTAATTCGTGATTTTAGCTCATAAAATTGGGTACGTACACAACCTTTTTTAACATCCTATACATTTTTTCGGACCTGAATTTATGCTGTGGAAGCGAAGAGAAGCCCTAAATAGCTTCATCGGATAGCTGTGAATGCTTGTCTGACGACGAGGCTAGGTTTGAGGTCGTAAGGGTGACCGACCCCCCCCCTTCTCCAGTAGATGGGAGAGATGCATCCCGATTTGAGATTATTGTCATGGCCAGAGGGACCTATAGGTCCCTCCTCCCACTGCTCTGACGTCAGGTGCAGCTCGTGCGCGGTAGGGGTAGTAAATGGCCTTGGCGCTGACGAGAACGTTTGGCTCATGGAGAGGGACATGACTGGGGCTCGTGGAGAGGATCATGACTGGATCTAGTACACTACGATACTCATATTATATTCAGCATTGAGAGTTTACATTATTTATGTAGTAGGTAATACTAGCAACACCTTGCGGTCTCACCCCCCAATGCGCCCTTAAGTGGCGGAGTTTCATAAAATTTGCACCTCAAAAGCCTACCGAATTTCAAGTTTGTAGGTGTTATAATTTCTAAGGTTTCGTGAAGTAGTGAGCGTTATTTCGCATATATTTTTTTTTATGAATTTACAACGTGAGGAGATATTTGTAGGTGCAGACCACACCACCTGACCTGACAAAAACTGTTCAGTTTTTATGTAATGAACAATAACCTTATTTACAGGTTATTGCCACCCTCTTTTTGTGCCTACTTATATTACACATTTTTTGTAAATTGTTTTACTCATTATTCCAAATGAATTAATATAGTTATTAAGTATATTTGGTAAAATATACAAGGAATAGTACAAGGAAGGTATTCCTTATTAGGAACCCTCCTAACTTTAATTAAAATTTTTAAGACACCTAATTTTTACCAATTTTTCGTATAATCTTGTGAGGATATCCGAGCGAAATGTGTGTCCATTCAGCCAGTGAAACACCCTTCTGTATTGTTTCACTAAATGTTACGAACTATCTAAGTAGTATTGAAGGTTTTTTTTATTGTATAGAAGGGCAATTCGGCTTGCTGATCCAATTCGGCTGTAGTGCACATGACACTACCTCATACTTAATGTGGATGTCAGCTGATGCTAAGAAAGATAACAACGGAAACTAACCAGACTAGAGGACGACCCACCAACTTTGGGAACTGTGCCAATGGCACTGGCCATGGGGTGAGGTTCCCATCCTCGCCCCTTGACCGTACGTAAAGGCGCCTACTCCTGTTGCTCACTTCTCCCCTCTTCTTATAAGAGCGGTATAAAGAGCATCCTCCTCGGTTCAATTGGCTTCACCCCACGCTACTGAGTCCCAACGCCACGACTAGGCTTTAACCATGGTGGG
>JAFELO010001376.1:458658-479362 GCA_017140195.1 Eumaeus atala
ACACAAGAAACGATATCCCATATCTTTCGAGTCGGTTAAAAATGAAATAACAGAAGGTATCAATATGTATTATTATGCGCGAATTCAAACACGTTTATATATCGTACTATACTTATAACATTCGAATGTACCGTTATACATTACATAATACGTTGTATCGTATTATTATACACTACATAATACGTTGTATCGTATTATTATACATTACATAATACGTTGTATCGTATTATTATACATTACATAATACGTTGTATCGTATTATTATACACAACATAATACGTTGTATCGTATTATTATACACTACATAATACGTTGTATCGTATTATTATACATTACATAATAAGCTGTATCGTATTACTATACACTACATAATACGTTGTATCGTATTATTATACACTACATAATACGTAGTAAAGTATTATTATACATTATATTAATATAATAATACATTACAATAAAAAAATTAAATCGTCAATATCGATTATTATTACTGGAATTACCAGGTCATTGGTGTTTCGTATTATTAAATACTACTATGTAACATTAACTGTTGCAAAGTACTTTATTTGCTGTATAAGTCGCTGCCATCTTATACTATTTTCCGCTCTGTCTGTGGAGACAAATTTGAATCATTTCATACTTCTTCTATTTTCTTTTTGTTAAATACATTAGAAGTCGCTTTCGCCTCTCTCCTATGATTTTGTCAAAGGGAAAATAAAATAATTTTGATCTAGTGATGGGTTCGCTTAATAAACTATTTGTTAAACATATTTGAGGAAATAAAGTTTAACAATATTAGATTTAATGGTTCAACTTCTATTATATTGTGTAGCTCACAGTTTGTTGCATAACTTTATTGAAGGGATGCTTTAATATTCTTTCAATAGAAAGGAGAAATACAATTTCACTCTTCGCACTCTGAGTGGTGCTTGTCTCTATGTAAACATGGCGTCACGTTTAATCTAACTTTCCATGGAATCGTGAGAGTAAGTAGCGTATTTTTACACACAGACCAACATAATGACGGTTCAGGTAAATTTAGACTTAGTCTTCTTAAAACTCAGATTTTTTCGATATGTAAATCTATATCTGACGACCGTCTGGCTCAGTTGGTACCGCTGCGGTTGGTCCGCGTGTTATGCTAGAGGTCGCTGGTTCGAACCCGCCTACATACTACATGGATGTATGCATATGTATTATATGTATTTCTATAATAAAAATCTTAAATGTATAAGATTTCTTAAATATATATAAAAAGAACTAAATATATTTCCCTTGTCTAGTACCTGTAACACAAGTCCTTACGCTACTCATCACAGGGCTAACGCGGTGTGATAAGGCCACAGATATTATTATTGTTATATTATTTACGAGTATAGAAGGCAAACCAGATTGACTTATATAAAAGTGCACAGCCGAAACTAATGTATTCAGTAACATGTAACTTGTAAAGAGTTCATTTCGTGATATTGGAGAGCGCTAAGAAAAATTCCACCCCAGAGGGTGAAGTTTATTTAGAAAATAACCATGTTTTGTAGATGCCGCGGGACGCTGCTAGTCTCGAATAATAATTAAAAATCATTAAATAATAATTAGCTATTAAAAAAAGTCTCTATAGTGTACTAAATAATACGAGTTACGTACTATTTAGTACACTATAGAGACTTTTTTATAGTATAGGGGGACAAACTAGCAATCAGCATAATTATGCCGATGCGTCGCACTACTTTTAACCTCCCCCTCCTAATGGGCTATGACTACTCACAAACCACACGAAACGCGACACGGTAGGTGTCACTATACGGCGGTATCAAGTGAGCGAGAGATATCTCCCCGGTCGTGCCGGCCCAATTCCATTGCTTAGGCGGTTGTAGTGACATGTACCATGCATGGTAATACATCCTCCTATGTAGCATGGCACTACCTCTTACTAAATGACTGCTCTATAGTAATAATGTTGACTGCAATATTATTCTCAGGTATGCTGTGAAGATGTCATGTACTTTAAGGATGCATTGGCACATTTAATTATGGACGTTGCTCCGTCAGGCTATTAACGAATCATTTGTTTTGTTTCAGATTAAAAACAAAACGCGATGACATCGTCTCACCCGCCTAACGTTTACGCGGCGCAGACCAAGAAGCTTTGTGCAAGTGTCACGTCGGGCCACAAGAGTAGAGACTACGAGTAAGTCGGTAAAGCATAAGGATGAACGAGTAAACGAGCACTCGTAGCCATTTGGTGATAAATACTTCCATAAACAAGAGATTGACTAATTAAGCTCTATCAAGTTAGTCAACAGTAGGCTCTCGGACTATATTTGCTAAAGGCATTCTTCAGTTGCTTTATAAAGGCGGTGAAAGCCTACGCAGATAAGTAAAACGATTCTGTATCCGATAAATTTGCTATTAACTTGTATATAGTTATTACAAAATAAAGTCCCCAAATGCAGTCTCCCTGTCTCTGATATTTTTTCTCAAAACCTACTGAATGGATTTTCATGCTTTAATAATTCTTCCATTAATAGGGCTATTCCTGAGGAAGGTTGAAGTAAAATTATTTAAAATTATTCTGAAGCCCGTGAGGATCGCTGTTAATTACAAACTTGCTACCATAAAAAATGTCTACAGACGTTGATAAAATTATAATTGAATAAAATTTTTGGATTTGAATACATACTTGCAATAAAATTGTTATGAATGACGGCTTCGTAAGGATATTTCTCGAAATATGGCTAAAAATCATTGCTGTCTTGATATAGTTGATTGAATGTATTGTCGCCTTTTGATGGAAATTCATGTTAACACTTGAATAAACTTTATATACCTACTACTTACACAATTATTGATTTCCAATTGGTTCCAAGTTCAAAACGACTGGTATCGACTTATAACCACTTATCGGTAACTTGATGATGATAAGTCGAAACCAGTCGAAAATTAAATTGAAATTAAATAATTGTGTAAATAGTATATATGAATTATTTATATATTCAAGTGTTAAAAATTAATTAATAAAAAAGTATATAGTATTGGGACTTCGTACATTTACAATGACAACAAATTATTTATTTTTTTTTGCATCGGGGTTTAATTATTTCGCTGAACGTTATCGAATCTTTTCGATTCTAATAATAATCAAATCGTTGTAGAATGTTAGGAACTAAGGAAATGTTATATAGCCTACGTTATCTCAGATAATGTACGATTCTAATGGTAAAAGAAGTTTTCCACTCGGTTCCTAAATTTCGGGGCCTATGCAAACAAAACAAACAATCAAATATTTCCTCTTTGTAATAATAGTATAGAAGTAGGTATAGACGAAAGTGACGTCCGAATCGTACGCTGATGGTTATTTTATGGCTAACTGACAATAATGGCCTTGAAAATGGACCATCAGATGCACCAGTTCAGTTCATGGCGCAGCTACATTCTTTTCTATCATTGCCGCTATTACGAGTACTTTTTGAACTGAATACAGTGACACCGCGCAACATCGCGCAACACCGCGCAACACCGCGCAACACCGCGCAACACCGCGCAACACCGCGCAACATCGCCCAGTCACACCGCAGTGACACTAATTTACTTTCACATCGAGCACAGAGACTTTTATAAAATTTGCTTTATTAATAATAGAATTAGTTAATGAAACATCTTGAAATATTAGTTTAGTGGTTTAGTTAGTAGGTAAGTACAAAATTATTCAGAGAAAATGTTAATTCTTGTACAAAAGTTAGAACACTGTTTTATTCAAGAGAAACATATATATAATAAAAATATACTGCAAAAAATATTATATAGCATATTTTTTATAGCATACGGCAAACGAGAAATCGGAGTCTTTTGTCGACTACCGACGCTCATAAATATTATTGTTGTGCAGATGCGCTACCCTCCTGCCCTCCAAAGTGCCACCGGCCACTCACAAAAAGCGACAGCGGAGCTATCCCTTGGCATTGGTATTATGGGACCGTAAGATATCTCCTCGGTCGTGCCGGTACCCCTTACTTAAGCAAACGAGTAGCTTTTATTTTTGGTGTCATGACGCCCCTAAATATCCCCATAGATAACACAGCTGGCGTTACGATCCTTGCATATGCTTTTCAATGGCCCATAGGAAACGCACACAGAAACGCAAAAGCATAGTTGTAACTCTGATGTGGTATGATGTGAACGAGAGGTGTCTTCCCAATCATACTGGATCGAATCATCAGCAATATGGCAATGCTGCGTTTCCAGAGATTACCGCGTTCCAAATAACAAAGCTCGTCTTTTATTATATTAGTATTTCTTATAGTATTGTGGGGCAAACGAGCAATCAAAGCCTTCTCACAGCTGCCTACGCCCATGAACGTCCGTACAGTCAGTGTGTCGATGCGTTCCCCTGCATACTTCCTCCTCCACAACGGATCCGAGATGTCACTTTACGGTGACACCATATGAGCGCGAGGTACGTCGTGCCGGCGCAATTACGCTTCAATGCAGAATGTACCTCCTGCTACTTATGTAGTACACATATAATACTTCACTAGTATTGTTGTGCGGGGCCGTGTGTCCGCATAACGTCGCGTCGTCAAGCCGCAAGTACCACTGATCTCCACTTGTCACGATCTCTACGCACACATTACACAAGCTGCTTTTGAGACGACACGCACCGGCTTACCTCTCTACAGGAATGAATGTCACCTAAACGCAATAATACACTTTATTCTTTCAACAGGACTCCCAACTTTTAGCATACGATTGTGAATTTCTTTCACATAAAATACTATATGTTGATTGTTTTAATAAGTTTCAAGGTACAAGTTTAGATAGATAGAATAAAAATGAAACAATTATTACTAAATAAGACAACTAATTAGTTTATGATGAATCATTCTTATCTCTTATGCTTATTCAAGGACCTATATTATTTCTCCCCAGCTGCCGGATCAAGTTTACGGTTGACAGTTTGAAGATAGCATTTAAAATCCAACAAATATGTATATATATATATATATATGTATATATATATATATATATAATCTGGAAGAATATAAAAATGACTCGTTGAAATGGGATACATTTTATTCGGGTTGAATCGGGGCTAGTATAAAAAAAACTTAATAAAAACGAGAGATAAAATTATTCTATTTACCATTCTATTTCTGCGTATTGCTATATAATATTCTAAACATTACGCAGTCATTCCTTTTATATCCCTACATTATTTATTTCACAAATAGTTATATAATTGTGTCGTCAAAATCCATAAAAGTATCGTTGCGGAAAAATGTGTAAATATCGACGCACTAATTGTCATTATGAAATTTTAATTGCAATAACAATTCATGAGCCTGTAATAGCATTGTGTATTAATAACTCTCACAATGCCGGCCAGTGTTCCGTATGACTAAAAGGAGAGATACTACTTTTAGTGGTGATGATGTGGTGGCAATTTTTTTTGGTTATCATATTGTGACAATTAAGTATATTTACATATTCTACATGCTTGAAGTGTTGAATAGAATTTATTATGCAATTAATCGACCTTCAAATGTATAGAAAAAAGAGGGGATTAACATATTCCTTCATCTGTTAATTTATAAAGACAAAGAAAAACTTTGTCTTTATCGTGTAAAATCCGTAAAAGCAGTATTATTGTAATGTGTAACATTACGATAAGACTACTTTTACGCGAGTAAATGTAAAACTTCAATACATGACAAAGATATTAAATTATATAATTTGTATATGAATTGAACGCAAATAGGTTACCTTATTTAATAATAATCTAATAGTGTGCAGTAATAAAACGTTGTATACTCATAAAAACTAAAAGGGGCTAACACAGAACCTTGAGGAACACCCCCGTTCACTCTTCGATTCTTCGGAAAAGACCGTTTTCGATATAAACGAACGGCGATCTAAGAAGATAAGTGGAAACGATATGAAGGTTCTGATATCAAACAACTACATAGCTACACTCCATCCCAAATTATCGTATCGCCCATCAACCAGGCATTGAATGTTAAAAAAAATTAATAAAATTGTATTTTCTTACTTTCAGATGGCAAATTGTTTGGCGGAACGTACTGGCATTCATCTATATCCACATCGCGTCGTTGTATGGAATATATCTGATGTTCACTGGACAGACAAAACTTCAAACTATCTTATTTGGTAAGTGCGGGCTATTTTTTGTATTGTGGGAAAACGCATCGATCGAATATGACATTCATCACATCTAGTCTTGAATAGGGTAGGGACCACCCTACCGCGGGGACCCGCGATACACAATAACACCGCATACCCAAAAAACCAACGCGATTGCGAGCGAGTGATGTGGCCCCCGCCTCATCAAGCCTTGGTCATGTCGGGGTGTATAAAATTAGAGATAACATCACTATATTAATTATTGATGTGAAAACTTCTTTAATGGTATGATGACGGGAAAAATGTTATTAGTTTGCGCCACCACGCGTGGTAGCCACGCGGCGGCATCCATAAGTAGTTTTAAGTCTTCACTTCTATATATCTATGTTCTAATGTTAAGACGTACGTAAACTCGACTTCTTTAAGTTATTGATGATATAACATTAAGTAATAAATTGTTATT
This sequence comes from Eumaeus atala, assembly GCA_017140195.1. Lineage (NCBI taxonomy): Eukaryota > Metazoa > Arthropoda > Insecta > Lepidoptera > Lycaenidae > Eumaeus > Eumaeus atala. The sequence continues at coordinate 465,260 of JAFELO010001376.1, forward strand.
AATAATTATAAAATAGTCATACGTTATTTTACTGGATATATGATAAACAAGCAAAGCCCCACAGTTTCACCCACGTGATGTCTATCCCAAAGAAACCTTTTTATTGAAATATTCTACACGTTATTCTCAATTGTAACATATATCAGTGACATCATCTTAATGCGCAATTTTTACGTTAAAGAATAATTTACACGCGTACAAATTTTCGCATTTGTAATATCAACAAGGTGTTAATAGGAAGTAATTTAAGATCTCTGCCGCCTAACAATTGTACATCATTTAAACAAAATATTATTGTTGACTTATGTGGGGGTAGTGAAACTCACACATGGTACCTAACATAAAAAGGTTCCGTCTTACTTTCGTGTTTTATGCAATAAGGTGACATGTTGCAGTGGAAGAAGTCGACTGCGAATAGCAAACTGGAAGGCTTGTTTTTTATAGTATCAAGGGCCAAACGAGCAATAGGAGCTCTTCTACGACTACCGACATCAATAAACATCAGCACAATCGAAATGCCGACGCCTTGCCCTCCTTTTCACCTCCCCTCTAACGGGCCACCGGCTACTCACAAACCGCACGAAATGCTAAGCCGTAGATGTCGCTTTACGACGGTATCCAGTGAGCGAGAGGTACCTCCCCAGTCGTGTCGGCCCAATTCTACTGGAAAGCAGCATTGCACTACCTCTTACTGAAATGTTTATTGCAGCGCTGGCGTTTGCTCTAATGTCTGCCATGGGAGTGACGGCCGGGGCGCACAGGCTGTGGGCCCACAAGGCGTACAAAGCCAAGTGGCCACTGCGTCTGTATCTGGCGGTCATGCAAACCATGGCGTTCCAAAACCATATTTACGAATGGGTGCGGGATCACAGGTATTTAAGTTATATTTTACTTCTGTTACTTTCACGATCAGAATTTTCTAAATGGAATGTGAAATTATCAAATCATGGAAAGCTTACAACGTTATTATGAGGGTAGGTGTTCGTTGCAATGTATCGATATTTTAAAAATGGAAGCGTTATCTGCCCACTGCTGGACATATGGACATAGGCCTTTGTCAATGAACGCCAAGACGACCGAACTCCTGCCACTCGCATCCATCCCGGACTGGCTACTGCACGGAGATCGTCTTCCCACCTGGTGAACGGTCGACAACCACATCGTTTCCCAAACGCGGCCTCCACTCCAGAAACTTACTGGCTCATCTGCAATCTGTTCATCGTTCCAGCCCATTGCCACTTCAGCGACCCTACACGTCGCGTGATATCGGATACTTTAGTTCTCAGCCTTCGTTACGATAGATATTCTGTCGGATAGAGGAACACTCAACATAGATGTAAATGAGTAATTGATTGAATTTTAACCTTAATAATTATTTAGTGAAATAATTATAGATACGGTCGGTACTGTACACTGCGTGAGCGCTTAACGTATAAGGAAACAATATGAGACAATTAATTGAACAATATAGGACAAAATACTAAACCTTTCGCCCTGGAACTAGAAACTTTTCAATTAAAATACTTAGCTTTTTTAATGAAGTGTGTCTTAGATTACAAAAGCACAGATACCTAAAATAAATACAGATAAGAGCAACGATTGTCGATCTTTTATGTTTAGATGAGTGCGGTTTCGCCGTTGTAAAAACCGTTGTGAAAGCCGTATAAAAGAACCAGTAGTTAAGAGTTAGTAATGTTAGAACTGTATTACTACAAAAATGTAATGGGCCACTTGTGAGTTTTTAATAAGTTTTTAATGATTTGATAGATAACAAGAAAAAATGGACTTTCAAGCAGTTGCTTACATAAATAAAGAAAAAGTATTTCAAGAAAAATAAAACCAACCATTTTTTTTTAATTATTTCTTACAACAATATGCGCTATTAATAAGGATTACTTATTATATTGTTGCTCCCTGATGATACGGCGAAAGTTGATTCATTGTAGAGTATAGAGACTAACAAATATAGTTATTGTTAGTTATAACGTTAAGTTATCCGAATCCAAAGTGTACTTTATTTACTAAGAAAATGATCAAAAAGATGAAAAATGAAAAAAAAAAAAGCTATTTCGAAGATGGAAGCTGAAAATGCAGCGTAATGACCATCTGATCGTGGCTGATTTAATTATCTTCACAATAACTATCGAAACAAATACCTACTTGTAGGTATTTGTTTCTATAGTTTATGTCTAGAATACCATCGGCAAATCATTGGAAAAAAAAACAAAGCGATAATTTCGATGAATTTTTTTTTAATATAGGCTGTATATGAAAAGCATTCAGTAGTTGTCGCTTTCTTAATATAGGCTGTATATGAAAGGCATTCAGTAGTTGTCGCTTTCTTAATATAGGCTGTATACGAAAGGCATTCAGTAGCTGTCGCTTTCTTAATATAGGCTGTATATGAAAGGCATTCAGTAGTTGTCGCTTTCTATGCACAGGGTTCATCACAAGTTCACGGAAACGGACGCCGACCCGCACAACGCACGAAGGGGATTCTTCTTCTCTCACATGGGATGGCTCATGGTTAGGAAACACAAGGACGTCTTCGAGAAGGGCTCCACCATCGATATGTCTGACCTTGAGCGGGACCCCATTGTAATGTTCCAGAAAAAGTAAGCCATTGTTCTTGTTTGCCTCTTAGTACTTGAGTCATGTGGACATTGAAACGTCCGTGCTATTCTTATCCAAATAGAAGCGAAGACATTGACGCTCTTTATTGAGAAGCGTTGCATCAATTGCATTGCAGCCGAATTAGACCGGTACACCAATCATCAAATCATTTCAGACTAGCGTGAAGTGACCCCCACTATAGGAATAGGTAGTGTCATGCGAAGTGCATGACACTACATCCTCCTATGCAGCGGAATTGGGTCGGCACGACCGGGGAGGTATCTCTCGCTCACCGCCGTAAAGTGACATCTTTAGTATCGCGTTTAGACGTTGGCCCATTGGGGGGGGGGGGAGGAGGGCGGCGCATCGCTATAGTAATTATGTGGATGCACATGAGCGTCGGTAGTAGTAAAAAGGCTCTGATTGCTCATTCACCCCCTATTCTATATAAAAAATAGATGTATGTGAATGTGATCAGGACATGAAGCCTTACGTATAGTACGTCCTGTGTGTTTTGAGCCAGGAGTTCCCCATGGCTCAAAACCACCTCCCCCTGATGGGTAGAGGATGGTATGGAATCTGAATATTCATATTGATTTATGAACTGCCTGTATACACTATTACCGTTGCACTTGCTTTTAAGTAAAATTCATACACTTCCTTTCTTAACTCAAGCGTTGCCAATTGGTGTATTTCCAGGACGTACCTTATTGTCATGCCGCTACTTAGCTTCATCCTCCCAGCGTGGGTACCGGTGCAGCTGTGGGACGAGAACCAGTGGACCTCGTGGTACATCGCCGCCATATTCAGATACACCTTGTCGCTGCATTTCACTTGGCTCGTGAACTCCGCAGCACACATTTGGGGAAACAGGCCCTATGATGAGTAAGTGTTTCTGAAAAAAAATATATATAACGTGAATATCATGTGTTTTCCATAAGGAAATCACGAAATATCAAGTGATTTCCTCGTAGGGCAACATTAGGAGATGCCAACTTGGGTGGCATATTTATTCTATCAATAATACATGAGTGTGTGTGTGTCTATACATTCAAGATGTACAAAAGATTTTTTTTAAGTGTAAAATTTACGTAAATCATTAACTTATGTTTACGACCCTCGTACTGCTTAACATATTTAAATCGGCTCCGGGAGCCAATAACATATTTATCATGTCGATAAAAGTTCGGAATCAATGTTGAATGAGAAAAGGATATTAGGAAGAGGTAGGTGCCATGCTGCATAGGAGGAGGTAGTGCATACTGCATGACACTACAGCCTCCTATACATCGGTATTGGGCCGGTACGACCGGGGAGGTACCTCTCGCTCACATATTGTATCGGTAGTCGTGAAAAAGCGGAGATTTCTCCTTTGCCCCCCTATTGTATAAAAAAACGTCACTAAGCTTTGGAGGGAAAAATTTATTTAGTCGTTTCTCGTTACTACGAAGAAATGTTTTTGTAACAAGTATTTTGTCACTATCTATTACAACCAAAAAAAATAACCATGTATTGAAACAATTTTGAAATATTTTATGATAGTATTTTCGGCTAAACGAAAAATTTGAGCCCTTTGAAGACTACCGAATCACATAGACATCCGCATAACTCAGATAAGATTTGTTGCATGCTTTCACTCCTCCCCCCAGTGGGCCAACAAACCGCACAAATCGCGACATCATAGTTGTCACTACGGTCACTCACATGAGCGAGAGGCATCTCTCGGTCGAGTTGATCCAGTTCTGCAGCAATGTAGTATGACACCACTCTTACAAAGATCGTTTTTTAATAACCGACCAACTATTTCCAAGCTCGTATGCGCTATGGGCACATTCATTTATTTTGAATAGTGGTGAAAGTAAACCTAATGGCCGCGGCCACGCTCCTATCTGATAAGTGACACAGAGTACAATGTGCTCGTTAGAAATGTCTTCAATTGCATATAGCCTACTTACACATTTTGGTAACGAATAAACATTACAAGTACCGTAATGTACTTGATGTACCTGTTATTTAAAAGTGCTTTGGAGTTGGTTAAGTTGAAGAGAAGTATAATTGTGTAGAGGTCAGTGTCGTGATCGACAGTATATTCTTCTAAGGAAGCCTTAGCAGAATGGCAAAAACCTGAACTCTTATAATTCCATCATGTCCGTACTCTGTCCGTCTGTCCGTCCGTCCGCATGTCACAGACGCTTAACTTGGACATTATGAGCACGGAAATCGCTACAAAATGAAGATTACTAAGGGTATGCATGCATCGTGTAACTGAGGGGTAAAGTAAGTTCAAATGTATATATAAAACTCTCTCTCACTCACTCAGGGTTTTGTTCGCGATGGACACAGAAAGAACACAGGACTTTTATCGATTTTGATTTCATTTTTAATACGTGTGTCGTTTGGTTCGACTTCAAATATATCCTTTATTATTTTGATTTTAGCAGTATGACGAGTTCGGGTGAGCTAATAAATATATATTATTTTATGTAATGATTATTAAACGACACTTAAAAGAAGTATATAAATATATATATAAACATATTTTTATAGTACATATAGAAATATGATTACTTAGATAAATCTAGAAACAGGAATTCTATAATCTGAGGTGTCAAGTCTAAATCGTTATGAACAATATGAAGAATACAACTAAATAGATAAGCTCCTAGTTTATTACGTCGCAATATCTGAAAACTCGGATTGCTTGTGCAGGAACATAGGCGCCACAGACAACAAAACCGTCGCAATATTGGCGTGCGGTGAGGGCTGGCACAACTACCACCACGTGTTCCCGTGGGACTACAAAGCAGCCGAATTGGGCAACTACAGTACAAACCTTTCAACGGCTTTAATAGATTTTGCTGCAAAATACGGTACGTACCAAGGTTTATCCTATTTGGTAACCATCCATTACCATCAGACCACAAAAGGACATAGTATTTTTTTTTTCAAATTAACGCTAAGACGGTTGCACTCTTTCTGATATATTACATATTCAACCAGCTACCCCTGGCTGCTCATGGCCGTGGAAATATTACAACGTTTTGTTACATAATATCACGACTCTATAACGGAACTTGAAGCCTCCGGGGTGACATGTTCGGTCATATAGTAGATTGGCCAGCAAAAGGTAGTGCCATACTGTGTTGTAGCAGAATTTGACTTGCACGATCAGGGAGGTACCACTCGCTCACATGACACCGCCGTAAAGTGACAATGCGGTCTATAAGTAATCGGTGTTTCATTGGAGAGGCGCTGGAGAAGAGCAACGCATCTGCATGGTAATGCTATGGATGTCCATAAACGTCGGTAGTCGCCAGAAGGCTCCGATGGCTCTTCTGCGGATGGTGCCGGATACTCTATATTATCTCGTGGTAGTTAACGTGAAGTCACTCTAGGTACATAGTGAGAAAGAAGCCTAGATAAGTGTCCCAAGTGTTTTGTGTCACTTCAGGGTTGGCGTACGACTTGAAGACGGTATCACGTGCAATGATACTGAGCAGAGTATCGAGGACCGGCGACGGAAGTCATCCGTCTCCGAGCAGGAAGAAGATCGACGATGATGATGACCATCACCCGGAACACCCCGTCTGGGGATGGGACGATGAAGACATGACGGAAGACGACAAGAAATTTGCCGAAATTTCACATAGGAGCGATTCAAATATTTACTAGCATCTAATTACTACATTTGTAAAAAAAGGGAATTGGCATCAACTCTTGTTAGGGGCGTATAGATTTACCTTTGTACTGACAGTTTATTTTAATTAATTTGCTGCAGATCATACATTTGTATCTCGCTTTGTCTATCAAACCGATACCGATCTGATGCAGATTGAAGTCAAGTGTAATACATCACGCACATACGCGTGCGTATTTGTGTGTGTATGCGTGTATGTGTGTGTGTGTGCGTGCGTGTATGTATGTGTGTGTGAGAGAGATAGAGAGAGAGAAAGAGAGAGGGGAGAGAGAGAGAGGGAGAGAGAGAGAGAGAGAGAGAGAGAGACCGCCAAGGTCTCAAGTGGATGAAGCTCTTAACTGTTCATTATTGAATTTTATAATTATAAACTTTCATTTATTCGAATACATTGATCTGTCAGTGAAAGTAAGACCGTGGAGACATTACAAAAACGCTTCAACAATCCAGAGCTTTTCTAATGTCTACTCTTCTTGCTGGTGGAATGCTTTTTAAACGATATAGAAGGCGGGTCCGACCACTGCATTGTTTCTACTTTATTATATTTACTAAAATTATTCCACAATTTAATTAGATTAGGCTTTTATTGTTGTTACTTGAGACCTGTGTATTTTATTTACTTATTATTAAGGTAGTGATTAAGAAGTTGTGATAAATTGTGTAGTTTTTGTAAATCTGTAAGTATATGTAAATTAAGAATGTAGGGTAAATATTAATTTATTTTTACATTAAAGTAAAGAAAATAAATATTTTTTTTAAATTATTTTTAAAGTGAGATCCTTCTTACACTTCACTATGCACATTATCATTTAAAGTGTGATCCTTCTTACACTTCACTATGCACATTATCATTTAAAGTGAGATCCTTCTTACACTTCACTATGCACATTATCATTTTTATCGCATCCCTCCAAAACTAACACGATCATCCAACCAATGAGAATTCGTTTACATCCTATTTACACAGCTCAAAGCATCTTGAGCCTACCGGGCTCAAGCCCCCCCCCCCTTTCAGCTTTTTGGTAGCACGGCCAATAACAAGGTTACCCCAGGAGGGTACTTGCATCCATGGTGATTACCTCCCTGGACCTCCTGTCTCAAAGTACGAACTTGAGTCTGGAAGCCTAGGCTGCCCTCTATTCTGAAGGGGGGGGGGGGGCAGAGGGTAAATGCTGCGCTCCATGATACCCTAGCTAAGAGCAAACGTATCAGAAAGCCGAAGTCACCCCTCACAACAGTGTCTGTAGATTTCTGTAATATCAGGGGATTAAATCTAATTTGGACGGTCAATCCTTCGCGTAAACTGCTACGGCAAAGCATCAATGCGTAAAGCGTAATGGCTATATAGATCATGGAGGTCTGATCTAATGACGTAACTGATCGACTCATCGAGCATATCTAAATGGCGACTGACATCGTGCTCCAGCGTATTCCAGCGGCTGAAATCATAATTGAAAAAGAACCACGCCGTTTGGCTCGGTTCGGAATCCGCCGATCGTGCGGGAAGATCTTTGTGACTTCGCTTTGGCATATGGTCCGAACAACCGGTCTCCTCGCCCACGCGAATGCCAGATGTAGAAAATCATACACCTTCCCTGTGGGACCTTCTGTTGAACTCTCATCCGGACAGCTACCTGGTTGCTGTCGACGGTCTTCTAGGATCATCGGACCATTGCCTGATACGGTGTACTGTGCCTGTAAGACGCAAACCAAGGCCTCACATCGCAAGCTGCTGTCGTGCCTGGCACTATAAGCCTGCATAGTGGGACGGGTTGCATCTATTCTTTGCACCCTAACCATGGAAGTAAATCTGCTTCCCGCTGGAAAATCCTGACGCCATTGCTGACTCCGTCGCTGATGTGATGCCTCAGGGAAAGGAGCTTCATAGTCCGTTCTCTCCAGCACCAATTGGCGGCAAATCCCAGCCTTGGTTCGGTCGCTCCTGTCGGTCGGCACTACGCCGTAAGCAGGAGTGATATTTGGCCCTGGGTAACAGCAGCAGCTACTCAGGATATCAATACCAGTGTATTAAAAATGAAGTATAAGTTTGCCTCCAGGTCCCTCAAAAGTGTTATCACCAAAGCAAAATCGGGACACATAGGAAAAATTGGCGCAATCCGGTCTCTCGTTAAGAGCCTTAGGGTATCCTAGGAAATTTCGATCTTCCATCCCTACCGTCTTTGCGTAGGAATGTCAACTCGTTGGCTCAGGATGTAAAAGATAAAGCAGATCTTCTGGGCTGTCTTTTTGCATCAAACTCTAGTCTGAATGACCAAGGAAATCCACAGTCTATAATCTCGCGTTGTGATTTCCCTATTCCAGACATAAAGATTAAACAGAGCTCTGTGCGAAAAGCATTCCATAATCCGAGTGGGCCCGATGAAATCGCACCAATCGTACAACAAAGATTAGCTCCTGAGCTGACACCTGTCTTAAAGTGTCTTTTCAGGTACTCACATTCTGTTGGCCGATCTCAAAAAAGGCGACGCTCGAGTCCGTCCAACAACCGTCCTATAGCAATAGCTCCTTTATTTTCAAAAATATTGGAAAAAATGATGAAAAGTTAGCCCCTGCGGTACGTAGAGGGGTACCAGCTACTTAGTGATAGTTAGCGTCGGTCGAGCTCCACCTCCTAACTTATCTGATACATAGATAGCGCTATGTCTGGACATAGCAAAGGCTTTGATCGGGTTTGCCTCAAAGCTCTTCTTTCCATGCTTTAGGATTCTCGTGAAATTATGCGACTGAATTGTCAGTTCTTTGATAGACCGGAGCATTAATATCGTAGTATCGTCGTATATGGTATTTGCTCAGACCTGAACCCTGCCAATGCTGGTGTTCCACAAGGCTGTGTTATGCGGGCGATACACCGGAGACGCTCTATACAATGCCCGAAGTCGAGTCTCTGCTGTCAAAGTCGCCGAATAAGGCCGACGACATCTAGTTCAATTTAACCCCAAGAAGACAAAAGTTTGCGCATCTACCGCCAAAAAAAAAGGTCTTCGTCATTTCTCCTCGGTTTCAAAGCACTCCTCTAACAGGCTAAGCTAGCATTGGAGTACTTGGTGTCAAAATTTCGAGTAACGTTCAGTTCCGCGATCACTTGAAATTAGAGGATATTTGGACTCCCAGAAGCTAGACTTACTCGAGAGGGTGAAGCAGTGCTTCACACCAGCTTATCGAGTGCAACTTTACAATACGCAAATCCGACCCCAAATGGAGCACAGGTCTCACTTTTGGGCTAGAGCCCCATAATATTAGCTGATTCCATTTGACCGTACTCAACGTAGAGTAGCTCTAATCGTCGATAGCCAAGATATTTCCAACCAGTTTGATATTCTTGCCTTGCTTAGAGATTTCCGTTCACTGTGCATATTCTACCGCATCACGGGGAGTGTTCCAAGGAATTGTACGGACTAATGCCTGCAGTTGAATGTCATTGCAGGGCTTCGCGTCAAAAGCCAAAATTTCACCGGCTCCATCTTTATATTCCGAAGTCCTCTACCGAGTGTTTCAAGCGTTATTTTTTCCCACGCACTACTTCCTTTTGGAATCAGCTACCCCTTCGAAATTCCCGGACAGATACTTCCTTGAGGAAAGAGCCTATTTATCTCTGAAAGGCCGGCAATGTACCTGCGAGACCTCTGGTGTTGCGGATGTCCATTTGCATTGGTGATCACTTATTTACAAGTGGCCCTGCTGCTCGTATGCTATAAAACCTGATTATAGAAACGGTTTATTAGCTTACAGTTAAGTCCTTTAGTAGTTATCGATACAGAAGATCGAGCCTCAAAACAGTAATAGCCACTGTACACATATTGTTATGTTTACGTTATACTTATGTATAATCGAAAGATGAAGCATATTTGTAGCACAAGAGAGCGAAGGAGCTGGCAGAGACTTTTGATCAATGACACCCATAGACATCTACATTTTACCCCAAATACTAAGTAACTCACAAACTTCAAGTAATACGACAGCATAGTTGGCGCTTTAAGGCGGTATGATGTGCACCTTCCCTGTCGCGCCTACTCTATTACTTTTTTTATTTTTTTACAAAAGCGCTGTAGCCATTAATTTCATATCATGTGGGTTGCCGCTGCCTTACTAATATGGTAGCTATAATAATAATGATATATTAGGTAAACTATCTCTCTCAGTCATAATCTTCATTACTGAAGGTCATGCCCATCCCGGAAAGCCTTCATGGAGACATTGACCAGTCGCGTCCAGCTCTATCTTCAGCACGTCTCAGGGCAGTAAACACCGTGAGTTCCGGTTTGGTGTTCGCCCCACGTGTCATCTATTTCCCACTATGTTTCCTAATACAACCAGTTTCTCTAGGTTATCTGGATACCTTCTGGAAGTGTGGCCAAAATAGCAGAGGACTTGTCTGTAATAATATAGCGCGGTTCTAATCTTTAGTTGGTCGATAATGTATTTGTTTGAGCGCTTTGCTGTCCATGATATGGGATACGACTATCCTGCCATAATCGAATCATCTTAACCAAGGTCTCAGGTATACAAACTCATAACAGAGCAAATTCAAGTTCTCTGAGTTCCATTGCACGAGCAAATGTTCTTGATACACTGTCACACCTTCGTTTTGTTGATAAGAAGATCAGCCCTCACGCTCGCTCGCCCTATCTTATTGGACAGTGTAACCACTTCTTGTTCTGTGGAAACGTATAATGTATTATGTTCGACATGTCGTAGGTTACTGATATTGTGGCCTCCAATGCCTGCCTCCCAGTCCCGCAGGGCTGTCCTCATAACATATTCCCAGTAAATGTTACATAGGAATGGTGAAGGATTTCGCCGAACAACTTATAAGGTATAACTACACTTGTACAGATCATACATACAGAGATACATAAATGGATCATATTTTATACGTGCAGCGTTGTCGGAAAACTCGTAGACAAAGATTATAAAATCTGAATTACATTTATTTAAGCATTTTGCGGAAAACCGTACTTGTGTAATTCACACCTCCCTATAAGACAGAATATTTAAAGAAAGTTGGAGTTAGAAAGCTCTTGCCGGCTTTATAACTTATGTATGTGCTTATTTAGGTATATCTAATTATTATGATTAATCAATAATCACGAAACGCGTTTAAGTGCCAGGGCTCCTGGCCCAGGAGTAATCGCGTCTCACTCCTTCTGGGTTTAATCTATGTTGGAATATTTAGTAATAATTTATTCAGTGAAGTGAAAGCAAGTGATATTGGTTGTTGTGATATTTATCACGTTCGTAGTTTAAATGAAAACAGCTGACGCGGCGCTAAGAACACGTCTGACCGATATAGCCGATAGTCTAAGACTCTGCGACAACCGTACAGACCTCATTGATTATTCGGAATAAAAATTGAAAGTTTAGTAACATATTCAACAATTAACATCGAATTTTAGTAATTTTCATATGGTGGACCGTTCACTATGTGGGGAGACGATCTCCGTGCAGTAGCCGGTCCGGGGTGGATGCGAGTAGCAGGAGATCGATCGTCTTGGCGTTTGTTGAGAGAGGTCTATGTCCTACATTAGACCGATAAGGGCTGATTATGATGAATGATGAATTTTGTCATTGTTATGACAAATAGTTCACACGTTATATACAGGAATAGGACTATCAAAGTTGTTTGGCCTAAAAGTAAATTACTAATTCAAGAAAACTCATATTTTTGTATCATGAAATCAATCTCACGTGAAACTCTTTCAAAATTTAACAAATTATTTATTTGCTACAGTAAAATTTAGTAGTATACATATGATTTGAGCAAATTCATTATAATTACAAAATTAATTACGACTCTTAGTTCATAAAAGTATTTTGTAAATTAGCATTTATACTTGTGATTAAGTTGTATTGACACTTCGATATTATTCAATACAAATATATTGATCAGTTAGGTAGTTATGCCATTTATTAATTTTAATATTAGCTTTACATTGTAGTCTATTTCATAAATTTTCGGCTGTCGTTAATATAATATAATTAGCGTAGTCTGTGTGGCTTTGAGACGTACTTGTTGTTGTTATAAGGGATTTAGAATCAAACTTGGATATATTAGTGCTAATTGATGTCTCGTCAGAGAGAAGTTGTTAACCACTGTGCTTGTTCTTGAAAATTAAGGAATTAGGAGTCAATAACACAGAAGAATTTGAGACGACGAAGCACTGGAAATATTGGGCCTTTTTAGTTTTCTGGTGAGGCATTTCATTTATTATTTTGAGCTAAACATCAGTTGTCTCATGGTGCGAGGATGTAAAGTAATGGGATGACCTGATGGAGCGTGACTATCGACGCCTAGAGCCTTCGGCGTGATATGCAGTTACAATGCCTGGCTTTACACAATCCTCAACACTGTAAACGTTTTGGGAAACGCTAAAGCGATGCGGTAACATCACGCTTTGCTTGTTGCGACTGTCCGCTGCAACGTAGTAGAGCCGCTCTCCCAAATGTATAGCATAGTCCACACTTGCATGTCATCATGGAGTGGTAGTAATATGCAAGCAGGATCAATAGATGGTAGGAGAATTATAGACAAGTAAGTATTAGTAATTAAAGCTTATTTAGTGTGGAGACCGAATTATAAACGCATACACAGAATATATCTGTGACCATAAAATAGCGTAGAAAGTAATGTCGTTTTAATAAAATATAAATAACATTATATATATTAATAATTGTTATCGTATCACATAAAGAAAAAAATATACACAAGACATAAAATTATGTTAAAATTCTATGATACACAAGTTATAAAGTATAATATTTTCAGTGAGATCTAGTTCAATTACAATGTCGCACAACGGCGCTGAATTACAAGGTGTAATGTTGCAAGAAGAAACCAAAAAGGAATACGAGTAAGTATAATACTACCAATGTCAAAAATGGACGATATTGTGTATAATATGTATAATGTTTGTTATTATTTCTCACAAAAGTCTGCGAAAGAAATTTGAATAAAACTTGTCCGGGATATAAATTCCGATCAAGCGTCACATTTACAATAAAATATTATTTCTTCCAAAAAGAAATATGACTCTCTTGGAGAACTTATCCGGATAAATTCGCATTTACAGGTCGCTTTATTATAAATAACATGGGAGTGAATTTCTAAAATACCGTCTGTCGTATCGTTAGCATTTATTTATTTAGAGTTAACAAATAAACTTTATTAATGTAGATAAAAAAAGTAGTAGAACCTTAAAACCATAGGTTACGGCCACGAGCCACTTACCTCCAGCGGTATATGCTTCTTTTAAACAGTACAGGCAAACGACGTATCGGGGCGTTTCATAAACATCCGTATAATTATACCGATACGTTTCCCCTCTTTTCCTCCTCCCTCCCAATGGGTCACCGGGTGATCACATACCACATAGACCGAAGATGTCACTTTAAGCCGGTATCATGTGAGCGAGAGACGCCACACCGGTGCCAACCCAATTTCGCTGAATGCAGCATGGCACTACCTCTTAGTAACACTCGTACCTATATATAATATATAAAATATTTTATCATATGTATCATTAAAATATTTCCAGATGGCAGATCGTATGGACAAATGTAGTCGCGTTTTTGTACCTTCACGTTTCCTCGATATACGCCTTCTACTTAATGTTATGTGGTGCCGTTCATTTGCAGACAGTTATATTGGGTGAGTGTGGTGACAGATCTACTTGAGGCGGGATGGTAACCACGAGCTTCCTTTTACAACAGTAAAAAAGTCAAGTGCGAGTTGCACTCATGCAGCGATGGTTCCGTACCACGGCGAAGTACGCGCAAAT
>JAFELO010001376.1:479405-507930 GCA_017140195.1 Eumaeus atala
ATTATGACTTTCTGTTTCTTTATTTATATAATTGTTATTCACCAATGTATGACTTTATTATGTTATTAGTGGTGGTTGAAAATTAAATGAAAAAAAAAATAAAAAAATTAATGGTTCCCATGATTTTGCATTGCATTTTATGTCGGCGAAATCACAAAGTACATCTGTAAACGTTATTCATTTGTGTTTCAGCGGTAATTCTGATGTTTGCCAGTGGTTTAGGAATAACAGCTGGGGCCCATCGGCTGTGGGCTCATAGAGCGTACAAAGCTAGATGGCCGCTAAGAATATTTCTAGCCATTTTGCAAACCTTAGCTTTTCAAAATCATATATACGAGTGGGCACGGGATCATAGGTACGTTGTGATTGTTTTATATTTACAAAATTTCCCCTTTTATAAAAAAAATATTATTATCCCCATCTGGATGATATATCGACAGTAACAATCGTATTTTGAAGAAAGAAAACTTTATTATGTATTAAAAGTGTAAAGTCGTTTCGAATTGCTTAACCAAAGGAACTATATCTTTTTTACTGAACGGCGGTGTATAAGAAAATATCATCACCACCTAGGTCCTAGATGATCTTATGACAACAACCGATGGCATGAAAAAAATATAAATAAAATAAACGTCTAAAGAGTGGTAATATTGTGCACCTGTCTAAAATCGTTTGTGAATAAGGATTGTCCCTGATTACGCAATCTGAAACGACGAAAATACTAACGGTCGGAATGGTATTTATCTGCTAATCTTTTTTTATCACATTTGCCATTTTACAACATGTTTTTTATCATTTATCCAGGGTGCATCATAAGTTCACAGAGACAGACGCAGATCCGCACAACGCTCGGAGAGGATTTTTCTTCTCGCACATGGGCTGGTTGATGATTAAGAAACATAAGGATGTTATTAAAAAAGGCGCAACCATTGATATGTCTGATTTGGAAAAGGATCCCATAGTCATGTTCCAGAAAAAGTTAGTTTATTTCATCATCTTTTTGTATTTAGGTAAAGAATAATGATTGCATTTTCTGAAATGGGTGCATTAACAGGCTAGGTACCTGCACTTATATTTAGCGTTGGGGGAAGGCCACGGGATGATGCTACTTCAATGACATTTAGCATAAGGAGATTGTTTTATGAAGGTAGTAGACTGAAGGCCAAATCTAATCTAGAAATTATAAGATAATACGATAGCTATTCCAAAAGGTTGTGTTTAATTTAGTAGAAATTTAAATCATATTTTATTTTATATTTAGGTTTATTTGCGTATCTAGAACTAACTTAGCGAAACTTTTTCAATACGAGTTCAGACTTGATTGCGGATTTACGAAAGGCATGAGACGTTGATACCGCCTATATTATTCTTCTTTACTAATTCTTCAATAATAATACAAAATAATTATAAACTTTTCAGAACATTTCTTATCATCATGCCAATGATATGTTTCGTTATTCCCGCCTGGATGCCGGTCAAATTTTGGAACGAGAACGCCTGGTATTCATGGAACGTTGCAGCAATTTGGAGATATACCATGTCGCTGCACATCACCTGGCTTTTGAATTCTGTAACGCATATGTGGGGCAGCAAACCTTACGACAAGTAAGTCTACGTAGACAAGAAATTGTTTATTTTTTTAAATGAAATTCAATGACACAATATTACCTTAACACACATGCACTACAGTCAATGAGGCTCAAATAGGCGAAAAAAGATATACTGTTCTTGAACATGCGTACGTAAGCTCATGCGATTCGGAATAATTCCTATACAAGTGTATCGGATGCATTATTAAGAAGTATATGCATTTTCAAAACATGCAAAGGTGTGTACATCTTGAAGTGTTCACAATGTACCATAATTATTAACGCAAAAATATTTAGTATGTCGGCACAACTTAAACCTGTCACATGGAGCCAATTTCAGCATCAATTATATAGTACAAATAATGGCGACAGAGTTCCTACAGTTAAAAGCGTTTCATTGGAAATTTTAAACACTAGTTAGAAACTAGGTTAAGAAGTTTAGGGCGAAGCGAAATGTTTTCTTTCTTTTACTTGTTTATTTGCTAATAAACTTTCTAGATACATTTTCTAGACGTTCTTCTGATTTGAATAAGCCATATTTAATATGACGTATTTTTAGGAAATGCATTATGTCTATTTTCGACAAGAATGATCGATACTACTGAGGTATTTGTTCCTTCCTATCATACAAAGCCACGAAATTAATCCGTTAAAACTTATATTATTACATATGTCTGAGTGTACCCAAATTTCCTTGATCACCGCGATTATGCGGGGACAGTTCAAACTCTTTAAGCGATTATTTTCCCTGATGACATGTTGTTACACGTCATTAGAGGAAATAATCGCTTGGAACGTCGTCGTTAAGGCGAAGTATTAGGTTCTGGGTCCATCGTGCCTTGTGTGAACTAGAAACCGTTCTACTTTAACCTGTAAGGAAACATGGATATTAACTTACAAATAATCAATACTATATGCCATCATCACCATCGACATCATTATCAGCCATTATCGGTCCACTGCTGATTATAATCTTTTTCTATGATTGCCAAAACGAACTCTCTATTGACGTAGATAAATTGAAGGAGATGTGTACCCAGTATGTGAATACTTCATGATTTTTATAGAATCTATAATGAGAATGATTCGAAATTCATAGCGATCCCACTTCCATATAAAGTAAATTTTAAAATATGTCTTATAGATGTACAGTTAGACCACCATGACATCATCATCCGCATCAGCGTCTAGTAAAATGTCTGCCACTGCAAACTATCTTCACCCAATGGACTAGGGATTAGGACAGTAATAGACTTCTCCTCCTCGCTTTACTCTGCTCCTTGCTGGGTGTTTTTTTAAACATTTTTATACATTAATAAGTAAGCCGCTATCGATAAAAATCGGTTTCTAATTATTCTACCCACGAGCGTTAGAAAATTAACTTCCCCTCAAATCGGAGGTCTTCTCTATTTTATTGCTAGTGTTTAATATATTTTATTGCTAATGTAAGTTGCAGGCCATTGGCTATTTTAATTTTTAATTACAATGATATGTATTTTAACAGCAAAAAAATATTTATTCACGTAAACAGAAATCATTCTTTAATTTTCAGAAATATATTTGCCACTGAATTCAAGACATTAGCGATTTTAACATTGGGCGAAGGCTGGCACAACTATCACCACGTGTTCCCGTGGGATTACAAAGCTGGCGAATTGGGCAACTATAGTACAAACCTATCAACCGGGTTTATTGACCTAGCAGCTAAATGTGGTAAATGTTATGCACCTAAATACGATGTTTCATGAACCAGGGTGTAGAAGGCTTATAAGCCAATTCGTAAAGTGTTTTATTGAGCTAAATAAATGACGTTAGGAGAGACGCAGGGTTGGACTTCCAACCAACTGCGGAGACAATATTCTTGCAAAAGTCGGTTCGGGCAGGAATTGGCTGGAGATCGATGCCATCTATGATTTTACCTAATAAAACGTTATTTTGATATTAATTAAAAACGAAAAATCTAGAAGTCTCTTACATATTTTACTTTTAATACATATTAAATAATCTGTAAAATGTTATAACCGAAAATTTTTTTATTACAGGATTAGCATATGACTTAAAAACAGTGTCGAGTAAAATGATTCAAACCAGAGTGGCAAGAACCGGTGATGGGACACATCCAGCTGCCAAACACAAAAACGAGGAAACAGAAAACGACGCTCATTGTCATGGAAGTCCTCTCTGGGGATGGAATGACAAAGACATGACGGAAGAGGACAGGAGTTTTTGTGAAGTTTCACACAAGAATGAATGATGATAACATATTAGTTTACTAGTTGAATTATTTGCTATTTCGGTCGAGGCAATATTTTTACTTTTATTTCTAATATTTCATTGACTCTCATTCCATCATTCATCAGCCTTTATTGCTTCACTTCTAGACGGAGGCAGTTCCATTGTACGCTAAGGCGACATATTATTATCTCCTGCTGCATCAGCTATTACACTGAATGTTGTAGACCCGTCTGGTCGACGGTTTACTAATATACCATTTTCATTCGCCTCCACTGTAGAACTTTGACTGCTGGCTGTTGCTTGACCTCCGTGAGATATTAGTTGTTACATTTCTTAGACCTACATCACCGGTCTTGTTGCCTAACCAAAAACCTTGATATTAAGTTAGATTCTGCAAAATATAGAGTAATAGATTTATCACGGTACTTTTAGAAAACTGTTTGATCAACGTTAAACTTTCCTATTTATTGCGTTAAATTTATTATATAAATTTTATGGCACAAATAGAGCTGTTTTTTAATTATTATATGACCCAAAAGAAAAGTGTTTTACTTACCTACTCATTCCTATATTATAACAAACTTTTTAAATATCCTCGATATCGACAAATTTAATTTCTTTTTCATCATCATCGTTATCAGCTTTTATGAATCCACTGCTGGGATAGAACTTTTTCAATGACAGCTATGATGACTAACTTCCCGCCCAATGCTTATCCATCTCGTAATGGCTACTACACGGAGATCGTCTACCCGTCCAGTCCCGTCCGTCTCCAGTCCCTTGCGTTGATAGCCCATCTACGATTTGACCTCCAGGATAATCTTTAGAATAATAGAGACCTATTATTTTCATAACGTTTCATTCTGGTCTAGACTTCCATTTACAATAAAGCAAGCATCCGGTTTCCATTATCGCTGTCTTTGTCTATCTCAAGACAATAGCGTGAGGACGTCTTATCGCGCAAGCCTCGGCCAAAAAGTAATAGTTACTTTAGCCTATCTTAAATAACTATAGGAACGCATCCTTCCCACCTGTGGCAAAGGAGATCTGCCCCCTATCTAAATATATTTAAGAAAAAACGTAACGTTCGTTCGTGCCTAATTATATCGAATTTATTTTTTTCTGTCTATTGTCATGAAAATAGAATTTCATTCATTATCTACATTAAAGTATTTCAGCAACTTTTGTTTAACTCGGGTTATCAGATTTAAATGGCCCTCTTACTGTTTGAAGGCCATTTGTGGTTACAACTCACGAATTGGCGAGACAGCAACGTGGTAATCAGTTGTTTGCTAATACTTAACCCTGCGGCGTGAATGATTAAGGGCTTTTTTGATCATATACATGATTTTATCATGTAACATCTCCGAATTTTTTGGAATGGATCATAGACATTTGCACAAGTAAAGCGTATGTAACTTTAGATGAACTAAACGGACGGATCTCACAAGTCAGTTTAGCGATTACTTTACCGGCATTAGGTTCATCATCGAGAGGGACCTCCCTTTTCTCTTTGTTAACGCAGGGGAATGCAGTTACGCATCATACCTAGAGGCCTGGGTGGCACATCTAGTCCGTATGTTGGGCTAGAAGTTTGGGTTTCACTACCGACTAAAGCCCTACAGGTAGCCTTCAGGCGCTATAAGTGTAGGGTCTTGGATCTGCATGCGACAGGACTCCTATGGCCCCGGCGAAAGGTCCAGGCTTCTCCTCCTTTAGGGACTGTCCGGATGCCTCTGAACCAGTCCCATCGACGCCGTGTCTCAACTGTCTGGGTACCCATTTCGGCCCAGACACGGGCACGGGGGCACTACTATTGCTGGAGACACAAGATGTAGCGCCTCCTTTGCACCCCCGTTCGTTTCGGACTCGTCTTTGTCGAGCATTACGGTGAGAGGTACCTCCCTGGACAAGCCAGCCTAATTATACTGCAAAACAGATATGTCTCCCTGTTCCTCTTTAGCGAGTCTAATATATACCACTAAATTAGTAGCTTTATTCTTCCTACCAAATAGACTGTCTTTATAATAATTTTTTAACTGTGTCATCGAAAGCCACATACTGTAAATTCACGTTCTAAAAGTTCAAAAAATTATGTTAAGGTGTCTACTATTCAGAGAACAGCACACTTCCCGAGGGATTCAAAAGTATTTTCTCGACTACAGTCTTAACATAATTATTTTTTGCTACTGACAAGAATTGCCTCACAAATTACGATAAATGGACTTATCCTCCGGTAATTTAATAGTCCAAAATACATGTACCTATTAGATTTTGTCATGAAACCCACGAGAAGAACTTTTGTAACGTATTTTCTATTTTGTAAAAAAAAGCAATTATGTATTAAAGATGGTGTTATTAAACTGTGAATTATAATTAAAAAAGTACTTTTTCCTGACAATGTTAATAAAAAACTTAGTTTTCGTTCAGGTGAGGGAACTTATATTAATCTTAATAAGTTTTAATGAACGGTTTACGAGGTTGCCAGAACTCCACCAGAAATGAAGTAGTCATGGGGCCTTGGTGGCCCTTGAATTTGAACGCTAGGTTTAAGCTTTTATAAATTGTTTCAGACTTATGAAATATTGGCAGCGTTGTAGGTTAGCTTATCCGCCATGGATGGAACTACTAGACAGTCATCGTTCGTCTTTCAACCGGAGGTGAAGTAAGTGCATAGATCTCAACTGCATGCAAGAAAGTTCTAGTTTATAATTCTATTTTATGTTAATTACTTTAACGGATCTTACTGTAGCATATTTAAGTATTTTACAACCACGACGTTTCTGAAGCTTAGCTATAGTCACGGTTGGACTTTACGGTTTGGTTGAGATAATAGATGTCCTGATGTTACAAGTTATTAGAAGTACCCCAAGATTTTTATTTTAGTAAATGATTTGTCTCGATAAGCGCAAGAAGTGCTTATTGTATTTTGCAGCTATGAGGTGCTACGTTTGGTTTTTTGTTTACGATTATAACTGGGAATTAAATAGAAGGCCCAGCCATTTCCTCTATTGGAAGTTCGATATATTTTCTCGAAAAATATTCTTGGTCGGAATCTGTGTTCTTTCGCGAGGATTTGTGCATTATCGAATCTAATGTAAAGACAAGCGCCAACCTCAGGGTGCTCATAGAGTGCAGATTTTGTAACGCTACGTATCTCGATTGATCTCATTGTTTGTCCTATATAGGAGAGACCATAGTGAAAACAAAGTTTATATACTATTGTGTCTTGTATATGACATTTCACTGGTGAGCAAAATTTACAGATTTTCTAAGGCGGCTTAAAATAAGTTTCTATTGATACTAGCTTAAAGATGTCGCCTATTTTGACAATGACTCCGTTTATATATGCAAGTAGGCGCTCGATGGTGATTGGTTTCACCCGGTCTCTGCGATGCAGACCGAGAACACGAAGGTGGTCACACTTGCTTGATATGTTGAAGTTGGGGTCTAGGTGTTGGTCACCATAGATACCCCCTGCTCTCTGAAATAAATGCCCCTATGGTACCGGTCTCCGTATGAATATGCTTCTTATACACAGTGTTACTTTATGTGTTATTGAGCCGACCAATCAATAAAACAGCCCAGAAATCTAAAGAATTATTTGTTTCTACATCCCTTGTTAAAATCCCTCTAAATTAAATGGTAATGTTTGCAAGGCAACAAACTATTCAACGAGTAGTAATAAAGTTGAGACTAATTACAATACCATTCGCGATTTGCCTAGATCAAATAACACCGCCGTACCATTTAGGTGTTCTGAGGCTACCGCGCGCAAGTTCTTTCAATAGTCCGGGGGTGATGGAACCCCTGTCATCATCCTCTCCATGAGCCAAACGTTCACGTCATCGATGAGGCCACTTTAGCCACTACGTTCCCTCTAACCATGATAATAATAGTTAAATTGGCTCTTACAAACACTCGCATATCTTGATGCATCACTCACATGGGATGCATGGGAGAGAGGGGGGTCGGCTCCTCTTACGTCCCCAAACGTAATCTCGTCGTCAGATGAGTACTCATTGCAATCGATGAGGCTGTATTGGCTTTCGCAGCTTAAGTTCAGTTCCAAAATAAAACTATAAAAGGTGCCATCCTAAGAAGAATTACAAGATATAAAATGATGTGACAAGTTCTAAGATATATATTATAAATTATAATATTTCCAGTGCGATCTGTTTGAAGTACAATCAAAAGAGTATTGTCGAAAGCAATGCCACACCACGGCCACGAGTTACAAGATGGAATGTTGCAAGAGGAAACCAAGAAGGAATACGAGTAAGTTCAGTCCTATCATAGATGCAAAAGTTTGTAATTGTTTGTCGCAAAAACTACTGAACAGATTTGGGTGAAATTTGGATGAGATATAGATTACAATCTGCAGTAATATAAGATATCCTATATTAAAAAAACAACGGTTCTCTTGGAATATATTTCAGGAAAAGATAGTGCCACGCTGCATAGGAGGAAGTAGTGCCGTGCATAGTGCATGACACTACATCCTCCTATGCAACGGAACTGGGCCGGCATGACCGGAGAGGTACCTGCCTCTCACATAATACCGCCGTAAAGTGACATCTTCAGTGTCGCGTTTGGTGTGGTTTGTGAGTAGCCGGTGGCCCATTGGGGGGGGGGGGCAACGCAACGGCTTCGTAATTATGTGGATGTTCATGGGCGTCGGTAGTCGACAGAAAGGTTTCGATTGCCCGTTTGCCCTCCTAACCTATAAAAAAAACGCATTGCCGTGTTTATCATATTCTACCTGGATTTGAAGTGATAGCCACCTTTCGTATCGTTAGAAACTTGTAGCCCTCCCTCCATACAACGTGCTAACATAGTTAATATATACATTTTATTATTTTAGAGGAATAACTGTAGTCGTTATAAATGACAAAACATAGATGCAAAGATGCTGATGATATTTCTGCCACTTAGTCCTAAAACTTATTATTCAGTTCAACTACGCTGGACTACAGTAAAACTAGTAGATCGTCTTAAAATCTTTTTAGAATAAATCTTTTCATGTCACATAATTAAAATGCTATAATATTTATTATATATTAGTTCAGTCAGAATTAACACTTTTGAACAAAAATACTCTAATTTTGCTTAGATAAATTGCAACTGATAATCCTTTTTATTTTTCTCTCACAGTTGGAGCTCTTAAAATTGAGACCAGGACCGATTTGTTAGTATGAGCGCTTATCGTATTATCGTATAGGTTTTTGTGACCGGTTCCTACTATATAGCTCACAAGATAGTGCCTCAAATGTTACTAGCGAGTTGAAAATCATACCGACAGCCGCTGGTCCTGCGCGGACCAGGAGATATGCACTATATAACATGATACTGGCCAAACACATTTCAGGATCATCTCGTTTTGCCTGGCTTAGACGAATGCTTCTCATACTCGATAGGATACACCAGTTTAGGCAAGGTCCAAGTAATTGTTCCACGAGACACGTGGCCTATCCTCATTATGATTATGAATAGAACATACGGGTGTTTAAAATACTACGTAACTGGAAAAAATAATCACTTATACTAAAGCAACAATAATTTGTCGTAAAGACTGATGTATTAAATTGGCAATAGAAACAATAGTAGAAGTTGCAGAGGACGTCTTCTAGGTGCTAATAAAGATAATGATAATGATCAATGTTACTTATACTTACATATTTTAAAGCTGATACGTTTGCTTGTGTGTTTGATATATGCTAACATTGTGAATCCAAATATCACTTGACTTCTCATGAATACTACATGTCTCAAACTTTCTCATAATTTCTTTGACACGTTGTCCTTGATCCAGGATCCTATAATATGCTCAATATCTCGTTTGGCAACTTTATTGGAGCCGTATCTGTGAATATGCCTGGGTTTATCGTATACAATTTTAAGTTATGGTCAAGCGTATTTTAAGTAGTAATTTTAAGTTATGGTCACTAATGGCATTATTGTCAAATTTTCTATTGTTATCAGAGATATTTCAATTATATTGTACTCATATGAAACATTAATTCACCATCACCCACTCCTGTATAAGGAGAGCCTTCCTTATCCATATACAGATGAGCAGCTGTCTTTGTGATGTGATCATTGACCTATCTCATCATAGGTTCTGGCGGTAGCCCCACCATGGTGCAAGCCTTGTCGTGGCGGTGGGGCTTAGTAGCCTGGGGTAAACCCAGGCGAAGCCAACTGAAAAGAAGGGGATCTTTGCACCCCTCTTATAAAAAGAAGGGGCTTAAAGATCATGAGGAGGAATCGCTCTCAGTACCCCCCTTATAAGAAGAGGGGACCTAAGAGCAACAGGAGGTGGCGCTTTTGCGTACGGGGCAACGGGCGAGGGTGGGAACCTCACCCCATTGCACTGTTCCAGAATCGGTAGGGTTGTCTTGTAGTGCTGGGCAACCCCATCTGTGGAGGTGGAGTTGTTCCCTTAGGGGGCTGACTAGCCGTCGAGGTGCCCTGATGATTGTTGTTCCGGCACACCTCAGGAAGGGCAGCACTGATGGCACTCGCGGTGGTTTTTTGTGGGTATTCGGCACTATCATGTGCCGCGAGTCCCACAAACCACTGGAATCCATCCAGGGCCGATGAAGGCGCGTAAATACGTTTCCCAGCGTCAACTAAAAAGGTTCTGGCGACAATCCCCACCATGGTTCAGGCCTTGAAGAGGCGGTGGGGCTTAGTAGCCTGGGGTGGACCCAGGCGAAGCCAAATGAATCGAGGGGGATGTATTTTGCACCCCTCTTATAAGAAGACGGGACAAAAGAGCAATAGGAGGAGGCGCTTGCGCGCACGGTTCAAGGGGCGAGGATGGAAACCTCGCTACATCACACTGTCCCAAGGGACTAACTAGCCGCCAAGATTACCTGATGATTTGTTGTTCCGAGGCACCTTATCAAAGACGGCACTGATGGCACTCGCTGTGATTTTTGTAGGTTTTCGGCACTATAACGCGAGCTCCTCACACAACTGTACCCCACCCAGGGCCGGTGAAGGCGCGTAAATGCCTTTCCCTGGCGCCAAAATAAAAAGGTTGTGGCAAAGCAATGTGTCATCAATAGCACCTTTGATAAATGAACTTATAAGTATAATTGAGGGATTTCTTGTGTGTCATGTGTATTGTTACTATATTTCCAGATGGCAGATCGTATGGACAAATGTAGTCGCGTTTTTGTACCTTCACGTTTCCTCGATATACGCCTTCTACTTGATGTTATGTGGTGCCGTTCATTTGCAGACAGTTATGTTGGGTGAGTGTGGTGACAGATCTTTTTGAGGTGAGACACCGAGAGTTGAACTGACGCAGGGGTGATTCCGTACCAATGGGATGTACGGGCGTGACAGCTTATTTATGTTGAGAAGCTCATTTGGACTACAAGAAAAATGTTAACGTTTTTCTTAGTAATAAATTATATTAAAATTCCATTATTTGGACGGATTATTTTATATGTTTGATACAACATTAAATAAAACAAATTTACGTGGTAATTCCGTGGAACACAGCGTATAAAATGTATGCATTTGTGTTTCAGCTATAATTCTGATGTTTGCCAGTGGTTTAGGATTAACAGCTGGGGCACATCGGCTGTGGGCTCATAGAGCGTACAAGGCTAGATGGCCGCTAAGATTGCTTCTGGCGATATTGCAAACCTTAGCCTTTCAAAATCACATATACGAATGGGCACGGGACCATAGGTAAGTCGAGATTGTTTTACATCGGCAAAATATCCCTTTCGCCTAAAAGACAGATATCATCACGATGTGGATACTATTATGACAATATCAATCGTATTTTGAATAACGAAAGTATTAAGACGTTTAAAACGTCTAAAGTCGTTTCGGATTGCTTAGTCAAAGGAATTATCCGTATTTTTATTTTGTTTCTCGGGGAAACGCATTTGCGCACTGCCGTAGCACTGGGTGAGAATCGATGGTATACGTGGGACCCATGGTCAAACCGAATATCCTCTAAAAACCTGTAGATGCCATCGGTCCTACTTAGGTGCTCTGGTCGGTGTCTGGCCAGCCCCTCAAAAGGAGCTGGACTCTTCTCGCAAGTGGTTGTTACAACAAACTCCTCCGAAGTCGGGACCGCGCAACCGTAGCCTCTTAAGACCTGCCACTCTTGAGAAATGCGCACATCATGCTCGGGAGCGAGAGGTTTCTTCCTCTCAGCGCTGCTGCCAAATCGTGAAGCTGTGCGGCTCATCTAGGGTGCACTTCTAGGATGTGATTGGCCGTGTCCTCGGTAGCACCATACTCATGGCAGCGCGCTTCCTACTCCCGCTGGATTCGACACAGATACACTGCGAAGCATCCATGATCGATGCTTATCCCTGGTTAAGCAATAGGGCATGGCAGAAGCAGTGACGATCGGATTTACCCCTATCTACTAATCTCCATTAGCAGAGGTACCTTTGATTAATTATCCGGTTTATTTACCTTCTTTGCAAATAATATTTCCCTATTATTTATCCAGGGTACATCATAAGTTTACAGAGACCGACGCGGACCCGCACAACGCTCGGAGAGGCTTTTTCTTCTCACACATGGGCTGGTTGATGATAAAGAAACATAAGGACGTTATTAAAAAAGGTGCTACCATTGATATGTCTGATTTGGAAAAGGATCCCATAGTCATGTTCCAGAAAAAGTTGGTTCATTTTGTTATCTCTGTATTTAGACTTTGTAAATATTAATTACTACCTTCCCTAATGTTACTGATTTGGGCATTTATTGACAAAGTATGTTCAGTGTTGGGATCAGGGCAGATGATGTCGATTTGATGACGTTTAGCGTAAGAAAACATAATAAGATTCATTTATTTAGTTAGTAGATTATAACATATATAATTCATTGTTTTAAAATTAATACAGGAATTATTCCAGAAATTTATAGATTTAAAAAATATATAAAAAATATGAATTTCAATATCGGCCTCGTGAACATAACATGGCAAGAAATTCAATTTATGAAAGAACCTCGTCTGACGAGATATATAGTGGTCAATAATTTCTGTATCTATAAGAATTTATTTAATATTTTTTTCACACCTTAGTTTACATTGTGCAAGTTTTCATGATGACCTCGAACGTTTAAGAAATGTTTTATAGCCAGTGTTCATCAGACATGTGATTGTAATGATAAAATATTTATTCAAATGGTCCTGATTCCGTTTACATTTCACATCCATTTTTCATAAACAGTTGGCCTATCCCATGCAAATGTTTCCTCTTTACATAGACGATTTAATAAGTAGGTATATGATACATACTGTAGAGTTTCATGTTCTTGAGTAGATGTTTGGGTATACTTGCGTATCAAGGGAAACTTTTTCAATACGACAATTAGTACACATGATTAGATTTGATCGTGGATTTACAAAAGCCACTACACGTTGATAGCACATATATTATTGTTATATAGGAACTTCACTTGTTTAATTATCAACTTTTCAGAACATTTCTTATCATCATGCCACTGATATGTTTCGTTATTCCCGATTCTAGATACGCAAATAAACCTAAATATAATTAATTATTTTATATTTAGTTTTATTTGCGTTATATAGAACTAACTTAGCGAAACTTTTTCAAGACGAGTTCAGACTTGATTGCGAATTTAAAAAAGACATGATACGTTGATACCGCCTATATTATTCTTCTTTACTAATTCTTCAATAATAATGCAAAATAATTATAAACTTTTCAGAACATTTCTTATCATCATGCCACTGATGTGTTTCGTTATTCCCGCCTGGATGCCGGTCAAATTTTGGAACGAGAACGCCTGGTATTCATGGAACGTTGCAGCAATTTGGAGATATACCATGTCGCTGCACATGACCTGGCTTTTGAATTCTGTAACTCATATGTGGGGCAGCAAACCTTACGACAAGTAAGTCTACCTATAAGTACATGAAACATTTTTTTAATAATTATGTGTTACCTTATTATACCAGTAGATAAGGCTCAAGTAGGCAAAGTTTAAACATATGTACTTCTCTTAAATATACGTGATGAGTCATGCGATTCGCAATAATTGCTATAAAATATATCACATTTTTTATTTTTATATGTAATACTTTGAAAAAAGTACAAGTAGCACGATGTACCAAGCCACTGCTCGTATAAAATTAAACAAAAAATGATTCTCTTTCTATCTAATTCTATCACCATTTTTTTTTACTTTTAATTGATATTTCCTTTTCTTTGAGAACATTTAGAAATTTCTTAAATATTAAAAATTAATGAGATATCGAGCAAAAACTAAATGCCTTTTTGCATTTTATTTGTTCATAACTTTTGCAATTGTATAAGAGCTAATAGGTGCTTTCGATATATCGTCTAGGCATTATCAACATTCGAATGAGCCACAGCATGTATTTTTGGCAACGTTATGTTTGTTTTCACCTGTTTTGACCTGCAGTGCATTTTTTTTTTCGGAGGGACCTACTACTACTGACTGGCGGCACTTGGCCAGCCCTAACAGTTCGACTGATTACAGAAGACTTTTTGTCTTCTGGTTATAGGTAGACGATAGGGGGACAGACCCCCCTCCTTTCCCGCAGATGGGAAGAAGCAAACCGGAATTTTAGTGGATTTATCTTTCTACCTGCAGTGCATTTATCTTTTTCTTCTTTTTATCAAGTACGAGAGTAACAGATTTACAAAGCCACGACATTAAGATATACGGGTGTGCCTAAATTTTGTTGATCGCCAGCGATTGTGGAGGACAGGTCAAAATTTTTTGCAATTATTTCCCCAAACAGATATAAGAACGGAGTCGTAAAAGCAAAATATTACGTTCTCGATCGGTCTAGAAATTGGTGTATCCACATTTTTTCAATAGTAGTACCTGCTATTGTCAACATTATTTACTAATACTTAAAGAAATGAAGACAAACCCCTTAATTCGAACCAATACCATACCGCCCCATAACTTTACTTCTCACTTTTGTTACTTACATTGTTTGAAAGGCAAACCCGTATATCTAGCGTCCCCCAGCAATATACTTTTATATTATAAAATTGTAGTTATCCATAGTTAGGTTGCTGGGGAACACTAGATGTACGGAAATCGAGCGTGCTAAACTTGCAACGAGCCACGATACGGATAGAAAAGGAACCATCCCTGCTGCTAATAACATTCACTTTCCTATTATTGGGGGTTTCAGGTACAAGAATTGAATGTTAGTCCTCCAGTTAAACACTCAAATACCTTACTTTTATACACACCATAGCTTCAGGTACCAAAATAGGTAAAAATTATAGTAACGGTAAACCTGATGTAATGTCAAAAAATGTGACGTCATCAGTGCGTTAGGACAGATTAACACGTTTAGCGCTAAAGTTGTAAATGAAAACGTTTAAGTTTCGAATAATATTTTTTATGTCAATAAGTTCGCCGCCATCTATTAAAATCTATTTCTAGCAATTGTGTACAGCTCTATTAGTCAATTCACATACTTAATATTCAAAAGACTTTATTATATTTCAAACACATTTTTATTATTGCTAACGTAACTTACAGGGAATCGACTATTTCTACTACAAGGACGAAAAATCAAGCTTATTAATTATGTCAAGGAAAATTATCTTTTTACAAACCAATTGATTTTGAATGTATATACATTCAAATTTATATTAATTTTATACATGTTTGATTTTCAGAAACATATTTGCCACTGACTTCAAGACATTAGCAATTTTAACATTAGGCGAAAGCTGGCACAACTATCACCACGTGTTCCCGTGGGATTACAAAGCTGGCGAATTGGGCAACTATAGTACAAACCTATCAACCGGGTTTATTGACCTAGCTGCTAAATGTGGTGAGTATGATATGACTATGTACAGCGTGAATTATAAAAGATTTGACTTTTTTAGGACACGGTAGGTAAATTTTAATTACTTGGTCTGGTCGTAAATACTGTTACAATTAAAAAAATTACATTTGAATTTAGAATCTATCATTTTTATACGGTTGTTCATCGTGCTTTCTTATTTTGGCGCTAATACAAAAATGGAATGGGATGAGAAAGCGACCAGAATCGCTGTGACAATTGCACTTTTTAAAACTCTCCATACACATGGTGTTAGTAAAATATTTGTGTACCGGACTATTAATAGGTACAATGAGACTTCGTGTTTATGACATAGAAAGATCTAGCCGTCCAGAAAAAAAGTGCTCAAAGCAGTAAAAGATTTTATTTCGGGAAATGAAGACAGCAGCTTAAAAAGAACCATGTCGCGTATTTTAAGAGATAACTTAGGACTTGCAGCCTATCAGAGACGCACTGGTCGTTTGTTAACTGACAAATGAAAGATAAATAGGGTGTTAAAATTGAAACAACTACTGAAGCGATACCCAATGGGAAGTCACAGAAAATTTTTGTTCACGGATAAGAAACTTCTTACAATCGAGCGACATTTTAACAAACAATATTTACGTATTTATTCTCAAAGCTTTAAGGAAGCTTCCCAATTAGTCGACAGAGTGCAGCGTGGACACTATCCGACTTTAGCGATGGTTTTGTTGGGGTGTTAGCTATGAAGGATTGTATGAGTAACTGAGCCATATTTTTGCGAAAAATGGTATCAAAACTACTTTAACGGATTTTATCACGGTATATTAAGTAATTTATGATCCCGACGTTTCAGAAGCTTTACAACTACCTTGGTCACGGGTGGACTGAGATGTTAAGTGTCTAAAAAAGTAAAAAAGTACCCGAAGTTTTTATATAATTCATTAGTTGTTCCGATCAAAAACACAAACAAAACAATTACTGAGAGCGAACACAGCTTGCAATTAGATAACTGTGATAATAAGAATAAAATATTTCAAGATAATAAAAGATACAGTTAAACATAAAAATAACAACGCTATTCATAAGTGAAAATACTATTTCGGCAAGTTTTACACTAAGACTTTCCTTAGAGCATAGGAAACATTCAATTACGCCCAAATCTTTAATTGTTTCAACTTTCTGGATTACTTCATCTCCAACATGGTAACTATATTCAACGAGTTTGTTTTTTCGCGAATAGGTGACAGTGTTGCATTTTTTTAATATTCAATTTCATAGAATTATCGCCACACCATTGTTTTAACTTTAAAAGATCATTTTGCAATAAAATAGTATCATTCGGGTAGTTAATTATTCAGCTGATTTTTAAATCATCAGCATACATATAGGCTTTGGATGAAGACAAATAATCGTCACTGGCGGTGGAATATAGACAGCGCAGAGAGCCATTCTACGAACAGTATGTGAGGCAGCCGCATCAATTGTTATCCACAGGTCTTCGCAGTTACTTTGCCAATTAAGTATCTTTTTGTGACTATCAAAACTCCTCCCCCTTTTTTACCATGCGAGAAAATCGCGTTCTCTCTGCCTCTTTAATGTACCACATATGTGTCGTCGAACAGCTCTGAGCTCCCTAACTTGCTATTTGACTACGTTTCAGTTTAAACAATTACATCGTAATTACTACAACAAAGATATAATGAATGAACCTGTTTTAGTTCACAAGTTTCTACAATTTTGATAATAGATATGTAAGTCAGTAACTTTAAGTCAAATAAGTTATAAAAATACATTCAAATAACTTAACCTAAATTTAGAACATTAATTATTTCAACTTGTTTAATTAATCAACATTTCTTATAAGTAAATGCTCAGTTGTGTCGTTTCTTCTGATAATTATTTTTCCGTTCCTTATCCATACATACTTGTATACTAGTTCCTTAGCCTTAACCCTTGTCGATGCATGGCTTTGTTATAGGGAGAGAGATATTCACATATATAAATTGGGGGTTCAGGTCCCGTAAAGTAGAGATTTACAG
This sequence comes from Eumaeus atala, assembly GCA_017140195.1. Classification (NCBI taxonomy): domain Eukaryota; kingdom Metazoa; phylum Arthropoda; class Insecta; order Lepidoptera; family Lycaenidae; genus Eumaeus; species Eumaeus atala. Next base: position 497,090 of record JAFELO010001376.1, read on the forward strand.
AAATTTTATGCAAGGCTTTATTATAGCAGTACGCGTGCAGTGAAAAATGTTAGTGTCATCCAGTTTATATTTAATTACCTTGCCTTTGTTTTATAATATTGTATAAGTCTTCGTTTCGATTTTCCGGTATACATTGAATCTCAATGTTTTTCACCGGAGATAGCTGCTCCATGTAGTTAATTTTACTGTTGAGATCACATACCTTTATTATTTAATCGTCTTTTGTTATTTTTTTGCTCTTTATCAAAATTATCGAACTTCGGTACCGTAAAATACTTATTAAACCGCGATAAAATTACAATGTGCAACATTCGCGTAGACCTATGATATTATTAAGGTAACAAAACATCGGCATAAATGTATGAAGATACTGTTCTTGAGGAGGTTGTAAGCTCCCTAATAACACATGTTGAATAAATAAATATGGCCCTTCCGTCGCCGCCGGGTCATAAAGCTTGGTCCGCGCAATCTTGGTTGGAAGCGAATGTTTCGGACTTCATCAGAGTCGAACACTGGCCGTAGACTTTTTTTTATTTATGGTCTATTTTTGCTCTAAACGCTATGATAATTTGGAGTCCCTAAAACAACCCATACGATTGGCAGAGAAGAATTTCCCTATGGGAAGGGCCATACTTTTATTCATAACTGACCTAAACGTCTAAAGACAATGGAGACCACTACGGATAGGCTTTTTTTATTTTTAATTGTTTTGTATTCGTGTATTAAAGTGTTACCACACTGTTAGAGTAATAAATGTTATTTGCTTTTTCTTTGTAACAGAAAGTGAACGTCATTGAATTTATTGTCATTATTCTAATAAAATATGTTCACCGTACAACTGCGGTAGAAACTCGCGCAGCTCGGTCCTAGTAACCGTATATCAAGAATTTCAACAGCTTTATCAAGTTTTAGGTACCTATTTTTTAATATTCGGAATCAGAATTAAGTACTGAGTACGATGATAATGCTTTTTACGATGTCTTAATAAACACACCGTTTGACTAAATATGACGTTACGTACATCACAGCGTAGACGGCTGATTACTATTGGTCATATGTAAAGGTTTTAAAGAGCAGACGATAAAAGTGTAGGGTTGGCCAACTTCAGACCAAAAATAAATAAAAGTCAACAACGAGAAATGGAGATAATATTCTGATACTAGTCAGTTCAGGTTAGAGATGGCTAAAGATCGGGGCCATCTATGATTTTATTAAGCTAAACAAAATTTTGGCTGACCATCGGCTGCAAATCCAAACAAAATAGTTACATAATAAATTACCTATAAATGCCACAGTAATTTTACTTTTGCAGGATTAGCATATGACTTAAAAACAGTTTCGAGTAAAGTGATTCGAACCAGAGTGGCAAAAACCGGTGATGGGACACATCCAGCTGCCAAACACAAAAACGAGGAAACGGAAAACGACGCTCATTGTCATGGAAGTCCTATCTGGGGATGGAACGACAAAGACATGACGGAAGAGGACAGGAGTTTTTGTGATGTCTCATATAAGAATGATTAATATAATATTTACTAGTTTGACAACGTGTTGAACTAGCCCAGTCGTAGCGATCTTTCCAACTTCAATCATAATTCTATCACCAGCATCAGTTTTTATCGATTTATTGTTTAATGCCCATGTTTCATTGTATGCAATAAAACATTTATTATTTCTTGCTACTCAAACCCATCCCGGAGCGCATATTACACGGATATCGCCGGCCCACCTGGTCGACAGTTCACAGTATCAGATATCATACAGGCTCCGTATGATAGCGGTTGTTATATTTTTAGACCAACACCACCTGTCTTGTTGCCCTATCACAATTCTAGATAATAATAACTCAGCTAATTGTTATGATTGTAATATGGTATCCGATATTTCCAGACGCTCCTAAACTAAGTGAAAATTGTGGCTTTATTACGTTTATATTAAAAACTAAATTGTAGGAGAAAAAAAGAACATTTTGGTTTTAATTGTTAAATGACCCAAAAGTTAAGTTTATACTTAATGAGAATGAGTACTTTACGCCTATAGCATTTTATACTTTAGGCCTATATCATTTGCATATCAAAATATTTTAATAAAATATGTACGACATTGTAAAGTGTAAGTCTTTTTTACCATCAGATTTGATCAATTCACTGCTGTTCAACGCCAAGACAACCGATTATTTTCCACTCGCAACCATCCCGCACTGGCAGGAATCTACTTCACGGAGATAGTCCTCTCGCCTACACTCTTCTATGTCGCTTGCACACCTACAATCTGTCCACCAGAAGGACCTGTAGAGTAATAGCACTAATCGTAACAATAAAAGTGCAGCAATATTTTGCTTATATGCTCTGTTATTTAAGTAGTTGCACGTCATATATGTTTTAAGTTTACGCGAATGTTATTAATTACACCTCAAGACAGCAAGATATAATAGGTACTGTTTGCTTTAATCGGAACAACTAAACATCTGTAATTCTTCGGGTACTTTTAATAATTTCTGACATCGGGACGTCTGTCATCACAGTCCACGCGTGACCTTGGTTGCTGTAACGCTTCTAAGACGTCGGGCTGGTTAAATAATTAAATAAACTGGGATAAAATCAGTAGAAGTGCTTTAATTGTAATAGTTACACATATTATATGTAGTCTTCTTGTTTCTGTTTATGCTACCTAGTTTAAATATATTTTAACTTTGTGAGTTTGGAAACAACTCTTTATTTAGCACGGATTCTACGACATAAGAGGCACTTTTATTTCCCCGCCATTTCTGATTACAGCTCGCGAATGGACAAGATAGCAACGTTGGTTTGCTAATACATAACTCAGAGGCGCGCGCGATCACTGACGGAACTTTTAACTTTGATATATTACACATGATTTTAATCGTGTAGCTTTTTATGTTCTGAAGAAAATAAGAAATTCGCACAACTTAAGTGTACATAGAGGCTCCTTAAGAGGTCTTCTTTTGCGACACGACCCCCATACACAACATGAAACCCTTCAAGTCGTTTCCATAGCACTAGTGCCACGGCGGAACTGTACTCGTAAATAATGCAATCTTTTAGTTCTCCACTTTGCAAAGTGCAAGTTATTTTTGAAAAAAAAAAAACAGAAGAAAAAAATATGACGGTCATCCAAGCACAAATACATGAGTAGTACAACTTTGAATTTGGAATTCCTTACCAAAGATGAGAAATTCGTGATTAACGTGGCCAGCGTGAAAAAAGCCAATTTCATATGTAAGGACCTAATAATGTACGCGGTAAAATTGGAATCTTTTTCTAGGGAAACTTGAACTCCTTATCAATAACCGAATATAAAAAAAAATAATTTACTAATTTCGAAATTCATACCGCTGTACGATGGCAGCCAAAATGTGATCTCTTAGTAGGTAAGATCATATTCAATTATACGTACTACAAACCATTCATAACATTAAAATCATAGTCAAATAACGAGGTAATAATTTGTCTTTGAATTACTACATCGCAACTTGAATGAGTAATTTTTTTTCAATTTAGAATTTAATCTTTTCAATAGTTAACTTTACAATTGGTTTATTCGTTTTTATAGGCAATTAATATGAATGGTTCTCAATTTACACGTTTGATTTCGAAAAAGAACATAAAATTGCCGTGTTTTTACTATGTAATAAATTTTGCTGTTTAAATAAAGTAACACATTTACTAGGTATGAAATAAATTTTGTATTGAAGTACTGTTATATTACATTCTGAAAACACCGAGGATTGTTATCGCAAATTCTTGAGGGAAGCTAATGTTAAATGTATCAGTAAGTAAAGTTCTTTGTTTTAGTGAGAGTTGTGCGAGTGTGAGTGCCATGCTCCATTGCGGCGGAATTGGGCCGGCACGAGGACGTTCGGAAGCCACTTTAGGTTTCCTCGATAGGTATTTAGAAATGTGTTCAGTCATTATTATTAACCGCCTTCAAAGGAGTACTCTTCCTTATATGTGTTACGTGGTTATGTCGTCAAAGACGGAACCAGTAGTGCAATGCATGGTGCATAACACTACATCCTCACATGCAACGGAATTGGGCCGGCACGACTGGGGAAGTACCTCTCGCTCACTTGATACAGCCGTAAAGTGACAGCGTTGCTGTCGCGTTTCGAACGGGTTGTGAGTAGCCGGTGTCCCATTGGGTTGGGGATACAGTGGGAGGGCAACGCATACATGTAACAATCATGCAAATATCCATGGGCGTCGGTAGTTACCAAAAGGCCTAGATATAGCTCGTTCCTTTACGCTATAAAAAAATACTTTCAATTTGCTCCCAACGTCATAAAGTCGGGAACCTAATGATGAAATCCGGGTGAAAATAAAAAATATCAAATAAGTGCTCCTCAAATTCAAAAATAGCAAGTTGCGAGAGCAAGTTGCGAGAGCAAGTTGTTTCTTATGAGTTCTTTTACGCTATAAAAAAATACTTTCAATTTGCTCCCAACGTCATAAAGTCGGGAACCTAATGATGAAATCCGGGTGAAAATAAAAAATATCAAATAAGTGCTCCTCAAATTCAAAAATAGCAAGTTGCGAGAGCAAGTTGTTTCTTATGAGCTCTTGGACGACAAGGAGCATCTTGAATAATTATTTGAATATTGATTGTGGGCATATTAATTAGAATGTTCCCTTTATTCTTTTAAACTCTATGTGAGTCTTAGTGCAATTGCAATTAACATGTTTTTTTAAGGAAAACATCTGAGTAACATCATTTTTTATTTATAATCAGAATGTCTTTATTTATTTATAATTATAGTTACATATTTAGAGTTCTTGAACTAAGAATGTAGGTCGTACATCTTTGTTCTACTATAATTATTTTTTAATAAGATTTTCACAAATATAATAAATAACATAAAGATTCTGATAATATAATGATGTTTTAATATTATAATAATATGAAATACGTGTTGCAGTGGGGTTGGTGATCAATAATCTTAAAAATGTCAATTTTACGGGATAACATGTTGAAGAATGTGCATCCAAAAGACGCAGTTTCTCAAGCAAAACCAGAACAATATCAGTAAGGGCGATTTAGTTATTTTAGCTTTTGTTACATTAGACTTATTTTATATTACTTTTGAGCAATCAAAACAAAAATATTTGAACTTACCCTCTCTGCTGCCTTACAGCTTTTGTAACAACACTGTGCGGTATGCTTCTTTCATAGTCTAGGGGGGGGGACAAACGAGAAATCAGAGCCTTTCAACGACTACCCATGACCATGAACATCATTATAATAGTGCCGATGCGTTGCCCTCCTTTTCACCTCCCGCAATGGGCCATACATACAGTATGGTATACCTGTACCTTAGATGTTGAAATTGCTGTAGGCAAATCAAGCTGACACGTACGAGGCATAAGGTACCTGTCGCTTACAAGCGACTGGCGTGAAGGCTGTTGGCAGTATAGTGAGTACGTGTGTGCCTGATAGCGTACAAAAGGGCGTCGGTAGTCAGCAAGAACACACCACCAGGGCATGTGCCTGAAATAAATGAAGGTAGGCAGAGAGCTTATCACTTCAACAGTCCCCGTGTTTCCAGGTGGCAGATTGTGTGGAAAAATGTATTCACTTTTAGCTATTTTCACGCGTGTTCAGTTTACGCATGTTATATAATGATATTTGGTAGAGCTAAAATTGAAACCATCGTATTCAGTAAGTAATAATTAATAAGCCTTACTCAGTTATGAATGATACTTTAAACTTCGTGTCGCATAAACATTAGGGCAATATCAAGTAGGTTTTCTTCTTAAACATTTAATCATTTGCGCTTGTTTACACTGCGTTTTTCAGTTGATGGAAGTTGTTATTGGACGCAATGGATTACAATGCACACAATGCACACAATGAATATCTTATAATTTATGGGTTATAGATTATAGGTTGCTTATTCGCTGAAATATGTTTGTGGTTTTTTAAAGTACATTATATGTAGTTAGTACAACTAGGAGATCCTATAAAATCTCTTTTGCAAAAACTATTATCTTCTATTACCAAATAGTATTTTTCCATTATGTATTTATAAAGAAAATAGTTTTGCTTGGTGTAATTGTAAAAATAAGGGAAAAGCATATTTCAGTATTTCGTTTCACTACTTTACTCCTTCTAAGTACATATGTGTTTACAGAATATTTATTTAAATGATATTGTTTTTCAGACGCAGCTTTATTGTATACGTCTGGTCTAGGACTCACTGCTGGAGTCCACAGATTATGGTCTCATGGATCCTACAAAGCTCGATGGCCTCTGCGGCTTTTTCTGGCAATTGCACAAACTATATCATTTCAGAACCACATCTACGAGTGGGCACGAGACCATAGGTAAGAAGAATATTATACACTTTGCCTTGATATTAGTCGTGTCGTTTAGAAAACCAAAACAATTTTTGTAGAGACAGTTTGCTTAACATTTTGTCCGTAGACTTTGATCAATATTTCTACGGAGTCAATGTCAAATAGATTTAACTGTAACGCTTATTTATTGCTCATAATTATATTTCAATCAATACTTTGGTAAGTCATTAAACAGATTAACGCATATTGTACACTTTTAAATTGTGCACATAATAATAATAGTAGAATTGATATAAAAGTATTATAATTGATTGGCCAGATAAACGTAAATCCGTTGGAAGACAATGATTTACATAAAACAAGATACACGATTTCATAATGATCTGTCGTTACACAGTACTCGTGATTGTACTTAGACATGTATTTTCGAAGAGTCAATCTTATGTCTATGATTTTAAATTATTTTTACAAAGCCAATCCTATTTAAAAGTTTATAAATTAAATATAGTTTAAATAATGTGAATATCACGCAAATGAAATTAATTTATTTTTAAAGTGCCAAAGCCTACAATGACCGTTATATACACCTTTTGTACGGACTGTTCTAATACGCCTTCATGACTGACTGTTCTTGGTATTTTTAATCAATGTAAAACAAGGAAAAATATACGTGACTCTACTTCCATTAATATATTATTTATATGATACACATGATTCTGTTATCCAAATTATTCTTCTTGATTCTATAATTTAGTATTTTGAAAAATGACTAGAGCTCATCACAAATTTACGGAGACAGACGCGGACCCGCACAACGCTCGGAGAGGGTTTTTCTTCTCGCACATGGGCTGGTTGATGATTAAGAAACATAAGGATGTTATTAAAAAAGGTGCAACCATTGATATGTCTGATTTGGAAAAGGATCCCATAGTCATGCTCCAGAAAAAGTAAGTATATTAAAATACATTCTACATTTTTTGTCAATTTAATTTGTGTAGTGCCATGCTGCACAGTGTATCGCAGTTTCATTGGGCCGACTGAGGAGATACCTCTCACTTACAAGGTAACACAAAGCCGCCGCAAAGTGACATTTTCTGTGTTAAGTTGCCGATTTGTGGTTTGCCCCAACAAAAAAAAACAATTTAAACCATTAAGCTAACATTAAAATGGTAACGAAAGTGACGTCTTAAATTAGGTACACGTATGAAATTCTACTTAATAATAATACTTCCATAAACTATGTAAATAAAGATTAAATAGTAGAAGATTTTTTTTTTCATTCCGCGGGGATATGCATTTGCGCACTGCCGTCGGTCCTGGGTGGGAGCCGATGGGATGTGTGGCGATTCCGCGGCTGAGCCGAATAACCACTAAAACGCCGCGGGTGCCATCGGCCGCCTGTACCGAGGTACTCCGGCTAAGTTGTCGAAAATATGACTTATAAAAATAAATTTAATATTCTCAATACACGTTCACGTTCTAGTCTATTCCAACATATCGTAGTAATAATTGAAAGATGCCCGCATATGCCCACTGGCAATGTTCAAATAATTATTATGTAAATCACCCTGTTACATAGTAAATGACTTATGGTAAATGGAATATTGAATATTTATGCTGATTGTTACATAATACATCACATGTTAAGTAATGTTATGGGTTTATGTAAAAATTGCATTCCTTTAGTGCATGAAATAATTCGTTCACACAGCCAATTGTGGTGCGCACAATTGGCTGTGTGTAAAGTAATATGATAGCATGTATGTAAGCTGTACATAAAAAAAATTGAAAATATTTCAGAACTTATCAATTTAACAAATACTTTAAAGAACATTTCCAGTAATTATGCCTCTGCTGTGTTTCATCATCCCCGCCTGTATACCCGTGATGCTGTGGTCCGAGGACGCCTGGTATGCATGGAATTTTGCAATTTGGAGGTTCACGATATCACTCCACGTGACCTGGCTCTTGAACTCTTTAGCACATACGTGGGGAACCAAGACATATGATAAGTAAGTTTACGCACAGTGAAACGGCTTGTAATCGTTTAAGTTACAACCCGCTGTCCCCCACCGTACTTTTGTTAAATAATAGATAAGAAAATAGAATTGGCACTATTTTTTTTCATAACGATAATAACGAATAGTTTTGTACATGTGTTGCTCCCCTTCGCCCATCGCTCCAATAGGCCACTGGCTAGTAACAAGTACCGCAACAAACGCTAAAACAAGGCTATCACTTTACGAAAACTCTTAAAATTACCTTTTGATTGACCTTTGGATTAAAACTAAATTAATTTGAATTATCAATGACTTTTTTGCAGAAACATATCAGCAACGGATATTAAGACGCTAGCACTTATTACTGGTGGCGAAAGCTGGCACAACTATCACCACGTGTTCCCGTGGGATTACAGAACCGGTGAATTGGGAAAGTACAGCTTCCATTTTTCGACGGTTTTCATAGACATGGCCGCTAAATGTGGTCAGTATTTTGTAATTTTATAACATTGTGTTGCATATCTGTTAAGACATTTACCTAGTCTGTATTGTGATGACAGCTATGACGGCCCAAGCCCGTGTTTGACACATACAATATCCAGTACGGCCCCGCAGGCCATGAGATGGGGACACCTTGGGTGTTTGCCTCTGTGACGTGATGCTTGCCATTATACACGTAATATTCCCCAGCTAGAGTGCATCCCTAGGCCATCTTACTCCACACACTGCCCTCCTTGTGTCTTCCAGACGTAACGCATTAACACATATTAGTATATAGCACATTCACTTACAAAAAATACATTTATAAAAGACCAGTTGTCCCGACAGACGTTGTACCGTCATTATTGCCGATTTTCGTGACGTGGTAACCTGCAACATTACGTTGCGGAGCTTTCAAATCCGATTTCCGTTTCATTTTTCAAACAGATTATGGGTTGGATGTCGAGTCTGATCGAAACTGGTTTTCCTACCGAAACCGAAAACGAATTTCGGCAACGACCTCAGCTTCGGTCGAAATCGAAACCGAAACTTCCCGACAAGAATATTTTTTTGAGGGAAATGTAAACGCAACGCTTTCGTCACGCATTTACCAGATTACGGATAGGCCAAGCGTGTGTAAAGAAGTTTCGCTTAAAAAATATAATAACAAATGGCGTTACGAGAGCGTTACGAAATGTGTTATGGAACAAGGGGAACGAAAGAAAGAGATATAAGTCAACATAAAAAGAATGGGAGTTACGTTTGGCATATTACTGTATAGGCAAGAGAGAGACGGGTGCGAAATGCATTTTTTTTTTCTTTCTCTCATAGCCAGCTTTTTTATTTTATAGTGCAACAAATGTGAAATAGGAATATTTTGATAACTACCAACGCTCATAAACATCCGCATAATAGTTATGCAAATGCATTGCCTCCTTGGCTCCTTCCCTCTAATGGGCCACTGATACTCACAAAGCGCATGAAACGAGACAGCGAAGTTGTCACTTTACGCCGGTATTATGTGAGCGAGAGGTACCTCCCCAGTAGTGCCGGCCCAATTCCGCTGCAATGAAGCATGCTAATACCTCTTACATACTTACAGTAACATTTTGTATAACTAAAGAAGTTATCCTTCGGTCGTGTGATCTAAGGCACACTCGTTTTTAATCCTTCTTTATTTTTACACTTCTTTTCGCGCGGTAGGGAAAAATTATTTGCTTAAATTTTTACGATGCGTGCGCACACCGTCACTAAAAACAGACATCACAAATTTAGTTATAGTCAATATAGTAGAATATAAAATAAAATTTAGAGTACGGCTAAAGATAAAATATTTATCTCGTTACGCCAGAGAGTATAAATTTAAACTTTTTTATCTCGAAATCACATAGAAGTCTTCGATATTTTCGCTCTTGACAATCAACATAACAACCCCACATTTAGAGACAAAACAATTATTTAATTGTGCTTTAGAAACAATAAAGAACATCTAGATTTAAGTTTAAATCGAAAAGCAGCAATAAAATATTAATTTACTAAAGGGATAGGTATCTGTTAATAGTAGTTAGTAGGTTAGTAGATATAAATACGTACCCACTTATTTATTTATAAGTGTTATATTGACAAAAAGAGTAAATAAATAGCTACGTAAGCACCTATCTACTTTCAATTACCTAAGTAACTAGCTGTACTTGAAGTAGGTATGAAAATAAAGTTTGAAACTTTGAATTTACAATGTTGGCACTACTAAAAAACCAAAGTACCAAGTACCCATCTAATGTGTGTTTGAGTACAATATTAGCAAATGAAATTAACTAATCAATAAAATATTATAAAATATTTAGACAGTATCTTATATAAATATTTTTTTAACTTGATTCTACAATAACTATGTCAGATCATATACTGATTTCTAATTTATATAACTTTTTCGGAATAAACAAAAAACAACGAAAATGAACATAAAACATTATCTAGACGAGCTGTAAACGGATAGGACACCCTGTTATAACAAAGTCAAAATTAAGGATAAGGGGGTGTTCTCCTC
>JAFELO010001377.1:0-29993 GCA_017140195.1 Eumaeus atala
TTCTTATCTATAACATGAAACATAACAATAATAAATACCTATGTTGTTTTCTTTCCTATACTTTGCCATGAATACACATAATTATAAAACGAGTAAATATGTTTTTTCTTACCTTAAAGTCACCATTAGTCGTTCAATCGGTGGTATAGGCACGATTCGTAAGCTGCAATGGACCAGTTCATCCTGTATCTTTGCCAGAAGTTCGTCAAAAGTTCTAGTTGATATTCGAAAGTAATTAAAGAATTTACTTTCGTCAGCCCTCAAAGTGCCACATAACAAGACAAACTCTCCTGCAAATGGATGAACATGGAGTCTTCGTCGTCGCCGGTTTTTATTTTTTCGGGATAGATAGTACAAAGCAGCAATAATTAATGCACTCCGCATTTTATCGTCCTCTGTACGGTAAGGCGGTAAGTACGAGACTAAAACGAGCCACAGCGCTGACAAACAACGCGCTGAGCTATGAGCGCTGACGGTGAGCGTGAGACTAAAATCAGACTTAGACTCTCGAGCTGTCGGTCGGCGGATGCGCACTGTGTTCACAAGATGGCGCTATCGTTATATTACTTAAGTTTTTCAGCTGTTTAGTTAGCTGTTGCCCACGACTACGTCCGCGTGGATAAGAGATAAAATCGCGCGAAAGTTCGTATTTCTCTAGCTCATGTGTTATTCTGGTACATAATCAAGTTTCACCAAAACCCGATCAGTAGTTTTTACGTGAAAGAGTCATTAACAGCCCTCAATACTTACAAACTTTCACGTTCATAATGTTAGTAGGAATATTTCAACGCTTTTTTACCACGCGTTAAAAATGTCATTGTGAAACCACTTGGCCTCTACAATACAAACAAAATACCAACAAAAGTATGCTGCGAAACAGGAAAAAAAAATGGTATTCTAGACTTTTCGCTTATTCGATTCGCTTCACAGTAGTGAAATAGTTCTATTGTTATTTTATTTGTAATGAACGTTGTAAGAGGTATTTCTGCACTGCAGCCGAATTGGGACGGCACGACCGGGGACGGGGGATGTACGTCTCGCTTCCATGATACCACTGCAGTGATAGCTACGTCGTCGTGTATCGTGCGCGTGTCCAGTGGGCCCTACTGGAGGGGCAAGTGTATGGAGGGTGCGTCTACATAACCTGTATTCGGATGTTTTAAGGCGACGGAAGATTCCCACTGCTCGTTTGTCCTCGTACATTATTCCTATTGTTGTCCTCTGTCTAGTGCGCATGTCTACATTGCACCCGAATTGGACCGGCCAAGACCAAGACCCTTTCGCTAACATTATTCCTGCGTAAATCTATGGCATGACTTTTACAATTATATATCTGTGCAGATGTTTATGGGTGCAGTAATCGCTTACACAAACATCAGGCTGCTAGTGGCTCTATGTATGGCGTTGGCGATATGAAAAATATAAAACTCGACTGCCTAGGATATATTTGTATTTGGGTTACACTAAAATACATTGGAATCCCGAAAACCCCACTGCTTAGAATATAGTTTAATGTACCCACGTTCATTTAGGAAGGGGTAGTGCCATGCTGCATAGGAGGATGTAGTGTCATGCATGACACTACATCCTCCTGTGCAGCGGAATTAGCTCGGCACGACCGGGGTTACCTCTCGCTCACATAATGCCGCCGTGAAATGATATCTTCAGTGTCGCGTTTCGTGTGGTTTGTGAGTAGCCGGTGGCCCATTGGGGGGCGGGGGGCAACGCATCAGCATAGTAATTATGTGGATGTTCCCGGGCGTAGTTAGTTGTAAAAAGGATCGGATTCCTCGTTTGCCCCCTATCCTATTTTAAAAAATCTAAGCGGTCTGGTTTTGTGGACAAGATGTATGTAACGATACCTCACCTCTGCCAGACTATCGGCACGTGGAGACGATGTAGTAAGCATTGTCGGGAGAACCTGGTAGAGAGGAGGTGGGGAGGCTCACGCCCAGCCGCAGGTTGTGGCTCACTAAGAGATAGGGAATCGATCCGGCGTGACCGGCGAGGCGTCAGGCAGCTGGTGTTACGTGAGTACGGACGGGAAATAACAAATAAATAAATGTAAGAAAATAAATAGCGAGTCCTGTGGTCTACCTGGGGGGCAAGTCCGCATAACCTTGGGTTGTATGGGTGTCTCTGGGCATCGATAGTCAACAAAAGACTTCGACTGCTCACTTCCCCCTTAAAATATAAAATAATCCCAGCAGTTGACTCACTTTACTCGATACTAATGAAACTACTCCTACTAGAGTTCAGTATATTGATTGATTTAGTAACCAAACGATTACATAATTTTCCAAAGGTTCATTTCAATATTGTTGATATCTACAACATAAGAAATCATATGATTTTAATGAAGCTGTAATTGGGCTTCTCTTCGCTTCCACAGCATATGTTTAGGTACAAAAAAAAATCGACATCGGCCTCCACTAGACCGTCACTGGTCTTGGCCAGGTCATCAGTCGGTCAACGTATGATGTGGTGAAGCATTAGGTAAATAATAATTTTAAAAATCTCATACTTAAAGGTCAGCGCCATCTGTTATGGCGACACAGCAATTATTAAAAAATTGCGAAGCGATCCCATTGTTCAACATAAGTAAAAGTAAATAAAGACAATACGTTTGAAATAAAACAAACCACAACGAAAATAAATCATCCGATTCAAAGCTACAATGTGCACACAAACATATAGGACACTGTCACATTGGAGAGGAGGAATTGTCGGTAGTTCTCAAATGACTGCCGTCTGCTCATTTGTCTCCCTATAATAATAAAATCACTTTATGTCAGTAATGAGTTACTGAGATAAGATATGCATTAACTTTGACGACCGGCTGGCGCCGTAGTAGAAGCATGTGGCTCGGGTTAGTCGTGCGCGGTGCCCCTGGGGAGACGGGTATGAATCCCACCTAGATCCTGCATGCACGTTCATCCCTGTATAATATTATGTACTATATATATATTTAGGGCCTACACGAAGCCGCAGTTATTTGGGAGAAATGAAATGAAATTTTCAAAAAAGGTTCAAAACATTATTGTCTTGCAACTTTCATGAATCAGTATCTATGACAAAACTCTTAAATTTATAAAAATATTAACCGCTTATTGTCTAATACTCGTAACAAGTCCTTACAGTACTTAGCACAGGGCCAGGCTGACGTGGTGTGACAAGTGTCCACAGACACTAAAAATAGTTATCATGACAACCGGCTTACTCAGTTGGTAACATGGCGGTTAATCCGAGCGACACAAACACCAGAGGGTAGGTCCGAATCATCTAGGCCCGCCTAGGTCATTGGCGTCATATGTACTTCTATGATAAAAGTCTTTTTACTTCCAGTACTTTGCACAGAGTTAGGCAAGATGATGTGATAAGTAGTATTAAGAAAATAGGTGTTGTGTCTTCAAAGAAAACCTTACTACATTTGTGAAACACTTTTAATATTCAATATTCGTAAACATGTTTTGAGTGTGTCATTCAATATCTTGATCATAAAGACACGAGCGTACAGCGCGGGCAACAGATGCTTCCGAGGCTCCTGCAACAATACAATTTATTGATAAAATCTTCACAAGGCTACCTACAGGTAGGTACATAGAGAGTCACCCAGTGAGATTTTAACGGACATCAAAGTTATAAAAAGCCTGACTGGTACCACTGTTTGCACAATTGTGCGCTCAAGCTTGGTTTTCCTAGGCCACGTCCAGAGAATTCTAGTGGCACCATTCACCACTGTTTTAAAACCGCTTTATAACTACTGCTTGCTGCTAACTAGGTGTGGGCTTAGCAAGTAATTAGGATAAATGTCACTAGGTTCTAGTATATACATGTGTCATTTAGTATGAAATAATCAAATAAAATATTTTGAAATAATATAATTATAATATTAATATTCGGATTTATTCCTTCCTTTGTACTGTAAGATCCTACTTCTAGTCACATTTAATTCAACAGGAAGTATCCAATGTTTTAGATTTTATGCAGCAAAGGTAGGTTAGGTCCTGACAATACCATAACAACTAATAATAAATGGCTGTACATTTTGATTCCATTGAAGTATTGATATTCAAATTAAGGCACAAAATATTTTATTTTACATAACATTTGGATCGAAATAAAGAACCTTAACTCACAGTTAATATCCTTACTCTCCTATAGTACTGGCTGAACACTTTAACCATGCCACTTAAATAATTACATATAACATGTGGACGAAATTCATATTTTTCTCCACGAATTTCAAGTGAAGTTTTAAAAACTGATGGCAGACCCATAATGTAATTGAAGATTAGGCACCATTCATCCTGTAAGTAAATAATATGTTAAAATAGCAAGAGCTAGTACAGTACATACTACATTTGCAGATGATTTGGGCCACAACCAGAGTGGAACGTCATTCACATGATGCTGCTGCAAAGTGTATGTGGTATGTTTTGTGTGGTTTGTGAATTGTGGCATATAGAAGGGGAGGATTCCCTCCTCCTTAGACAACATGTATACATAACAATTATGTGGCCCCATAATACTATAAAAGTGTCAAAAATTTGATAGAAGTGAAGTCCTACTTTGGCATATGATGTATACTTATAGCTTATGTGTTATTCTGGTACATTCTGGTCAAGTTTCATTAAAATCTGTTCAGTAGTTCTGGAGTGATTAAGTAATAAACATCCACATATCGTCTAAACTTTTGCATTTATAACATCTATAAGATATTTGTACATATAAAGGTGTGCAAATGGTGCATTACTAATGTTTGCTCTTGTTTTGCTATCATAAGACCAATGTGCAATGTCAGCTAATGCCAATGATGTGAGACCAACTGTCCTTCAATAGCTTTATTCACTGGCCCAATTCACAGATTAAAATTATCGTTTAATTTGTTTTTTGAGTCAGGATGGCTTAACTTGCAACCTTGGAGGCCTTTTTGCAACAGAGATTGTTTTACATACTAATATGTATTAAAGACTAACCTCATCATTTAATAGAGAAAAATCTATCTGCTCCTGATCAGGTAGGGGTGGGTAACTGCCCTCGTTAACCTTCTCATGAAATGTCCTTACTAATGTTTCCAGCCTCGCACAGTTGTATAGAATAAATGCAGCACCTGTCATTTGATAACAAATTAATTATTAAATGTTGTTTATAAAATATTTCTTACAATAAAATTACTTTAATAGACTTTATCATGGATTTTAGGTTTCTGTAATCAGACAGCGAAAATGGGATCCTATTACTAAGGCTGTATCTTGTGAAGCATAACTGACTAGCATGACAACTAAACAGCTTAAGTGTTTACTGTTGATGTAGTAATTTATCATCTGTGTTGCCACTATAACAACAAATATTAAAAGATTTACTATATTCATTATTTAGGGGGCTCTGATACAACAATCATCACTATAAGTCTCCACTTTCATCCCCAAAAAACTAAATTTATTTATTTTTACCTTTGCTAGATCCACCACACCCATGAAACAATATCTTCACAGGGCTTGAAGATTTTGTCTGTAAAAGGTCGAACACTGCTGCAGATTCCCCCAAGTGTGCTATAAACTGTCTCCACTTCTCATCAGTGGCTACTCTTACTCCATACTTGTGTTGGGCAATCAATGTTAACTCCTCTTGTCTAATGCTGTAAAGTTATTATTATTATTATGGCATTTATATTATGGTTATTATATGGTGAAAAGTGTGCAAGAAATATAAGTGATGTGGCCCACCTACATCACTTATATTTCTTCATTACACTAAGGGGTACAGCTTTTTTATAGCAATAGAAATCTTTTTGATGACCACCAATGCCCCTAGGACATCCACATTATTGTTATCTTACATGTATTGCACTCCTTTCCTTCTCAAATGAACAGTCCACATAGCTTCACATCTTGTGAGGGACAGATCTTTACAGCCTAAACGGACTCATCCTGCTACAACACAGAAATGAAAATATTCTCATAAAGTAATATGAAAATGTTAACTTGACCTTATAAATTCACCAGCTGTAATTTTACTTTCTTTTGCTCCACTTTTAGCGTTTAAAACTGCACCAACAAAAATATCTTTCTCTGTTTTCAAACCTGACTTTGTGGTGACTGTGATTTCTGTTGTTATAGAATGGATGGCACATATATTCCTAACAACATCACTTAAATATTGAGCTCGTAAATTTGTTACAGTTGTATCTGCACAATTTGTATATCGCTGAACATTGGACTTATCACGATGAGGAATTAAAGTCAATAAAGTAACATTATTAGATATCGCATTTGTTAAGCCAATGGCAATGGCAATGGGGCGATTTAAATATATATGAACACGATCTTTTATTTCCTCACATTTTGATATAAAAAATTCCCAATCCGCAGACGCTTTTACTAGGTCATCGGTAGTCTTGTTCAGATATTTAAGCAAATTATTTTCGGCCGGCAACCTATCGAAATCCAAAAAATCTTGCCATGCTTTCACTGTATTTACAAAACTGAAGTCGCCTTGGTTTTCAAAGTTTCCCGTATGTTTTTTCACTAGCAGTCCCCCAACGTAGTCTTTACTAGTCAAATATTTATAGATACTTGACACGAAGTTAACTGTACTGTCCTTATTCATGTTATTTTTATATGTTATTCAGACATATTCAACAGACAATAGTGAATATTATAATTAAATAAAACTTCCAATTAATATTTAATAATTATCGACTTTAGCAATTTTTTTGTCATCTGTCACAATTTACGATTTTGACAATCCACTTTTCACTGACAACTTATATATTGACTGCCTCGTGGTCTAGGCCTGCATGTTCAACCACAGTCGTGTGAGGTTCCGGGTTCGAGTCCGGGCCGGACCAAAAGGTTGTTGGGATTTTCAACCACTAATAACAGTATGAAGTAAGCAAGTTGGCGGTTGTTATAGTGGAAAGAGAAATAAACATATATATAACATAGAAAGTGCAGGGAAACCATAAACATGACAAACAAACAGAAAAAGACAAAGATTCAACCATATTTGCTGTCTCTTTCGATTTAGACGAACGCGTTTTAGTCTGGCTACCTTTTTCTATGTATATTATCTATATCTTAGATTACTTATATACTGCTGTACTGAACCGTAGATTTTATTTGTTGTAAAACAGTTTATAAAAAATACAAATTTGCATTGAAACAAATTTTCTTACTGAAAGGTACTTTAAATATTCATCACATCATCATCATTATCAGTCCTTATCGGTCCTCAGCTGGACATATAGCCTCTCTCAATGAACGCCAAGACGACCGATCTCCTACTACTCGCATCCATTACGGTCCGGCTAATGCACGGAGATCGGCTTCCCACCTGGTGAACGGTCGAACAAAGCTTCGTTTTCGCGGCCTCCACTCCAGAACCTTACTGGCCCATCTGCCATCTGTTCTTCTGAGTGTGTGACCAGCTCATTGCAACTTCAGCGAGCCTATTCGTCGCCTTATGCCTTATGAATTCTGTCGGACAGAGAAACAAACTTGCGGATTAGTCCTAAATTAAGAGGCCATGTTTCGGCCCCGTAGCTCAACACGGGGAGAACGCATTGGTTGAAGACTTTCGTCTTCAAGCTCTGAGGTATAGGCGACGTGAGAATATGAATTCCGGACTTGAAACCGGAATATGAAACTTCCGGAATGCTGCCCAGCTTAATCCTTCTATCGGCTTCCTTCTCAATGTTATATCTACCTAATTGCAATAATTTCCCAAAGTAGACGTATTCGTCTACGACTTAGAGAATAGCACCATCGACGATGACTGACCTAGGGAGAACGTCTTCATTGAACATGACCTTTGAGGACAAAGTCCGAGTTCATCCTAAGGTCAATACGTCAGGAGAATTCATTTTAACATTTCCTGCAAGCTTTTTTTTCGGCCAACACAACGATATCGTCGGCGAAAGGAAGAGGTGAGAGGTACTCGACGTTAATATTTATGCCCAGTTTAAAGTCTTAAAGACGTCCTCCAAAGCATTAGTGAACACTTCCGGGGAAATAATATGCCCCTGTCGCACTACTCGATGCAATTGAATTGTCCTTGCTTGACCTCCCGGAATCAGAACGGATATAAAAGCAATGCTCTCGATACTTCGACGTATCGCTAAGCGAACTGACATCGCCATAAAGCGTCCAAAACAGCCCAGGTTTCGACAGAGTCAAAAGCTTTCTCATAGTCCACAAAGGCAAGGCTGTTTGTAATCATGTGTCTCTTGTACAACTTGCCTTATGGTGAAAATGTGGTCCATGGTGCGAAATCCTCTGAGAAACCCGGCCTGCTCCGGTGGCTACAATTCGTCGATCTTTGTGGTGAGACGATTCGTCAAGACTCTTGAGAACAACTTGTAAATATGGCCGAGAAATGAAATTAGTCTGTTATTTTGAAGAAGTGATTAGTCACCTTCTTATAAAACAAAACAACGTCACTTCCAAGCCATACCTTGGGAGGTACGCTCCGCTGAAGGACAAAAATTAGAAATCCTTTTTAGCTCTCTTAATACAGGTTCGCCTCCTGATCTGAGAAGCTCAACTGTAATTCCACCCTTGCCCGGAGCCTTTCCCCCTTTAAGCTGCTCAAGAGCTAGGACTAATCTCACTCAGGCAGATGTCTATCACATATGTTATAATAAAATAGGATTCCAAAATCGATCGTCTAGGATACTGGCACGGCAAAGAGAGTTGACGGCGTTGGTCATAATTACTTTAAAAAAATAATTAGCTTCGACGTTGACAAACGTGACAAATAACAACCAACCAGCTGCGGTTAGAATTTCAGTTGAACGGAATCTTGGCATGTACTTAGTTGAGCTTGAGATTAGTTAAAGAATAATAATTGAATAACCGTACTAGTCAAATTATATTGCTTTTATAGTAATAGAACATGTTATAACTACAATGCAATTCTGTAGCAGGTATCTTTATATCGTATTACTATATCAGGTAACGGATGTTTTTGGACATGACCATTTGTTGGATGGAATATATTGTGGTAAAGAAAATTGTTACGAAGTGCTGCAGGTGACAAGAGAATCAACAAAAAATGAAATCGGTAAATCATATAGACAACTTGCGAAAAAGTTTCACCCAGACTTGCACAGAGGCGAGAAAGAAAAAAAGGCGGCCGAGGAAAAGTTTAAAGAAATAGCGACAGCATACGAAATTCTTCGGGACGATGAAGCTAGATCCGATTATGACTACATGTTGGACAATCCTCAGGAATACTATGCTCATTATTACAGGTATTATAGACGGCGCATGGCGCCTAAAGTCGATGTTCGTATTGTTCTAGCCGTAACCGTTTCTATAATATCCATAATACAATACTACAGTTCATGGTCTAAATACGATACAGCCATAAAGTACTTCATGACAGTTCCTAAATATAGAAACCGTGCAATGGAGATTTATAAGGCTGAAGCAAAAGAGTCGCAAACTAAGAATAAAGGTCCCAAGAAGACAAAGAGTGAGCAGAAAGAGGAACAAGATAGAGTAATAAGAAGAGTGATAGAAGAAAATATGGATATAAAAGGAGCTTATGCCAAACCTGAGATTACTGACATTCTGTGGATACAATTAATCATTTTACCATATACTATAGGATATTATATTTACTGGTATGTGAGGTGGTTCTGGAAGTTCACAGTTTTGAAGCAACCCTATAATACAGAAGAAAAGCTATATTTAATCAGGAAGTTTATGAAACTTGGTCAGCACCAGTTCAATTCATTGGAGGAAAGTGAAAGACAATCCTATTTGATTGAAGAGTTGTGGATTAAAGAAAACTTTGATGTATGGAAAGAGATAAAGGATGAAGAAACCAAAAAAGCTTTAGCGGAAAATAATAAGTATAAACAGTATAGGAGATACATCAAGAGCCATGGTGTAGGCCGAATGACATTTGATGATTCGTGATGGTGTATTTTAATATTTATATTTTATTAAATTATTGTCATAATAATATTTATTTTGATGTTATTTAAGTTTAAATATTTTCTTCTTATGACTTATGTTCCTCTGATGAACTTGTTTACAACACAGACAGCAAAGCATTGAAATTTCAATGTGAATAAGAGCTCAATGTTATCATACTTACAAGGTTTAGACAACAGACATTCCGTTGATTATAACAACATCAACATGTATTCCTGCCATAGTCCTTACAGAAAACAGAGTACTATAATTCATCATGACTGGTCAATATGAATATGACTTGAACACTGATAAATTATGATGTCAGAGGACAGGCAAAAGACACTTAAACTATTTTTCTTGCATACACTGTCCTGCACAAAACAAAATATATTGTTAGTAACCATAACGCATATAGAATGAACCTAGCAACAATATAGAAACAGCTTACCTATGTTATGTTATAATTTTATAGCTTACCTATGAGTAGATGACTATCTGAAACTATCAAGTCACATGAAGTGTAACATTCTGCTGACCTCATTACACAGCAATGCAGCAATGATACTACTTATTACAAGCCAATATTTCATCTTTCGATCAGTTAACTATTGGAGAAATTTGTCGGACATCAGTTACACTTTGGTCGTGTTTTTTTTTTTAAATGAGATAGGGGGTAAACGAGTAGGTAGGTAGTGACTACCGCCGCCCATAGACATCTGTAAGGCCTAGGCGTCCCACAAACGCGTTGCTGGCCTCCAAGGAATGAGTATGCTCTTTTCTTGAAGACTAAATCGTAACGGATCGGAAATGCCGAGGGTGGTTCCATAGTACAATTGTACGCGGTAAGAAGTGGCGTTCAAACCGCACTATTGTAGACATCAAGGTGACGGGCGTGGAACTTAGAGTTCTGTAACGTTGTCCGAAGATGGAATTCTGCTGCTGGTAGTAAGCCGAACAATTCCTCTGAATAACTCGCCATAAAAAATATGATAAAAGATGCACAGAGAACTGACATCACTTCGTAGGACCAAAGAATCGAGCTGTCCGGAAATAACTTGGTCGTCAACGATTCGAGTCGCTCTACGTTGTATGCGGTCAAATGAAACAAGCTGATGTTGCGTGGCCCCTGCGCAAAGGTTGGAGCAGTACCCCATATGCGGTCGGACCTGCGCCTTGTAAAGTTGCAGCCGATGGGCTGGATTGAAGTACTGCTTCGCCCTATTGAGCACGCCCAGCTTCTTTGAGCTAATTTAGCTTTCACTTCTAAATGACCGCGGAACCGAACGTTACTCGATATGACGAAACCAAATATTCCCATACTAGTTGAGGCTGATAGGTGGCTGTTCTGAAGATGAGGAGATATGAAGAGTGGTGATTTTTAGCGGTAAACGCGCAAACTTATATCTTATGGGGGTTAAATTGGACTAAGTTTAGTCAATTCCGCGACTTTCGGACGCAAGTTTGTTCCGATACTCGTTAACGTGTCCCCGGGAAATATTTGCACGAACAGTGTATAAAGCATTCCCAGTACTATCCTCTGCGTAACAATGAAGGCCACTAGTTTGCAACATGGCATTGATATGCAGAAGAAACAGCTTAGGAAACTGAACACAGCCTTGGGGAACACCGGCGTCGACAAATTTAAGGGCGGAGCGTGCGTAGTCCACCTTTATGCTACGATTTGTCAAGAAGCTAGTGATCCAATTGTATAATTTCCCGGGAAGTCCCTATGAATATAGCTTAGAAGCGCCTTGTACCAAACCCGATGAAAAGCCTTCAATACATCCACACCAACCGCCAATGCCTAGGTTTCAACTGCCTCTGCCCATCGGTGCGTTAAATAAATTAGATGATCACCAGGTGAACGTCCACGGCGGAAACCGTACTGCTGGTCACTCATTATTTGATGATTTTCTAAGTATTGCAAGAGCTAGCAGCTGATAATAGATTCCCTAATTTCGGAAAAGAAAGGAGTTATCGCAATAGAAGAAGTAGACCAGAAAGCACGGGTTCCTGAAGGAAGGTGAAATAGTCTTCTCCAATTTTGCTTACGCGCTCTGAATTTGATTTGGCTCCGCAACGGCGTCAGGGTTATCCAATGGAAGCAAATCCGCCTCCATGGGTAGGGTCCCAGAAACGACCGCATCCCATCCCAATTTACTAACCTGTAGTGCCAGACGAGACAACAGCCTACAAAATCAGGCTGTGCACTAGGTCTAAACGGCACGTGTGATCTAAAGGATATTCGTTTTTTATCGTGCTTTATTTTCTATCTCTAAATCACATAGACATGCAGTCATTGATATTTTCACTTCTTGATAATCAATATGACAGCCCTACAGTTGATAGAAGAAAATAACTGCGTCGTCCGAGAGCACTAGCATTTTAGGATTAGGAGGCTTCAGCGAGCTGGTTGTTTGGTGTCCCGTCTGCTTCAGCGGGCAGCGGCCGCGCCGAGTGATGGAGTTACCATCGATCGGATCGGCGACAGGCAACAGTGGTGCCGGTCTGAAACTTAATCTGCGATTGCCAATCCGACTGCTCAGCGTGTCAATTACGATCATGGACCTTAAATGGACGACAACAGTAGAAGTTGGCCTCCAGTTCCACTAGTCCTGGCCACTGTGTAGGCCACGGTAACGGTGGAACAAAGGGTGCTAAGAACCTCCGGGCTACGGATCGCTACCACCGATTTGACCTGGCTGCGTATAACGGATGAACACTTCGACTATATAACCACTTGGTTCAGCTGGAAGTGGAACTGGGAAATATCCGATGGCACGTTTTGGGGTTATGTGAAGTCCGAAGACAAGGTAAAGGCACCATAACCCTACCATCGGGCCACCTATTCTACTTCAGGTAAGGCGACACTCCATCACAAGGCGGCGTGGGATTCCTCGTAGGCAACATCGTCGAAATCTCTAGTGTCGGGTAGGGCGACGTGTCTTATACTTAACCTCACTAAGAGGTACAGCCTCATAGTAATACAGGTACACGCACCAACCTCGACACATTCCGATGACGACGAACTTATGAGAATGTCTCAAAGACTTTACATAACTTCTGGAAGGCCCACTTTAATGTTGTGCAATGCAAGCCTAACATGACTCTTCTCAGGCGATCTTCCCAACGTCAGCTTGCGTGAGATTAGTCTGGCTCTTACACAGCTTAAAGAAAAGGCACCGGGGAAGGACGTAATTACAGTCGAGCTTCTTAGGGCAGGAGGCGACCTGTGTAACGAGAGTTAAAAAAGATTTTAAATTTTGTTCTTCTGTGGGCAAAGCATGTCATGGAAGTGACGTTGTTCTGTTTTTGCAAAAGGGTGACAAATCACTTCTTCAAAATTACGAAACCTGGGCTGTCTCTGCTTATATGTCCGTTCTGATTACGGGAGGTCAAACACGGCCAAACAAAGGGGGGTTATTTCCGAGAAAAACTCTTCACTAATGTTTTGGAAGACAGCTTTAAGACTTTAAACTGGGCGGAATGTTGCATAAATATTAACGGCGGGTACCTCTCACATCTTCGCTTCGCCGACGATATCGTTGTGTTGGTCGAATCGATGCGAGAGCTTGCAGGAAATGTTGCAGAGCCTAAATGATTCCTCCCTACATTTTGGCCTTAGGATTAACTTGGACAAGTGAAAACGGTCATGTTCAACGAATACGTTCTCCCTAGGCAGGTCAACGTCGATGGTGCTATTCTCGAAGTCGTAGACGAATTCGTCTACCTCGGGAAATTATTGCAATTATTAGATATAACCTCGAGATGGAAGCCGATGGAAGGATTCAGTTGGGTTTTGCAGAGCTTGAAAACAAAAGTCTTTTACCAATGCATTCTCCCCGTGATACCTACAGTGCCGAAACATGGCCTCTCAAGACATTTAGGGGGATGGGCCAGTAAGGTTCTGGAGTGGAGGCCGCGTTAAGGAAAACGAAGCGTTGGTCGACCGTCCACCAGATTGGGGGACGATCTCCGCGCAGTAGCCGGTCCGGGATGGATGCGAGTAGCAGGAGATCGGCCGTCTTGGCGTACATTGAAAGAGGCCCAGGTCCAGCGGTGGACCGATAAGAACTGAAAATGATGATGATGACTCAACCATTTATTTAGTAGTGTTAACGTGACACTAAAAATAAACCATTAAGTACGCAGGTACCTACTTACTTACAATTACCTAAGTGTCTCACTGAAGCTTAATATCTTAGTGACAATTAGGTCAAAATGAAGTTTTTAACTCTGAATTTATTCTAACACCATTAAAGAACTATAGTACCAAGTACATTTAATGTTTGTTTGAGTATAAGATTGGCAAATGAAATTAATTAATTAACAAAATGATTAGACATTTATGTAAACTATAATTATTGCAAATCAAGTCATACCTTTCTTTTTAATACTTCATATATACAATATTGATTCTGAGATAATTATACATTTGAAATAAAAGAATGAAAATGAAAGACCTACCAGACATTATCTAAACAAACTGCAAACACAACCCAGTTCAAAATGTCTGTGTCGCTTGTATGCAATTCAAAGACAACACAGCGCAAGAACTCCCGAATACATTTTCGGTTTCGGTTGTAGTTTCAGCAGATTTGACACTATTTCTTGACTTAAAATCCTTATTTGGTTTAATGCGGTTTGGAAGGGACGCAGGAAGGAGGGCAACACGTGCCTTTAGACTGTACGGGTGTGACATGGGTATCGGTAGTCATCAAAAGGGCCCAGCTGGTCGCCCCCTTATACTATAAAATAAAACAATTTGATACACAATTCATTATTTTATTGTTTTATACTTCTATCACTCTCAACATGTACTATGATGACGCTGTCATTTCCACGCAATACAACACCGACGCATAGGCGTGAGTAAGTTCAGGTTAACAGACGAATTTATCATTATGCGTTGAAATCTTATATTTACAATGGTATGTATGTCACTGATATACGTGTCGGGTTATAAACATTCTTGTTACGAACGTCAGTCAATCTTTCCGATGTCTTAGTAGATAAGTCCACTATTATAAACTGATGTTCCATTATGACGTCACTACGTAACCAAACAGTGGTAGAGCCAAAGTCGGTTCCGATAAACG
Organism: Eumaeus atala; assembly: GCA_017140195.1. Taxonomy (NCBI): domain Eukaryota; kingdom Metazoa; phylum Arthropoda; class Insecta; order Lepidoptera; family Lycaenidae; genus Eumaeus; species Eumaeus atala. Next base: position 15,029 of record JAFELO010001377.1, read on the forward strand.
TCGGCTCCAATCCGTCAACGCCATGCACCTAGACAATTTGATAACGAGTCTCAGTTTCAAAATATAATCCAGCAACATACCACCAGAAGTTACATTAAGGCAACTTGTGAGATGATTTGGAGGAAACAGTACTATAGCAATAAGACGTCTGTTAATCTTTCTTAGGACTTCAAATAAATTAGCGACGCATATAAAGTACTCGAACAGATTCATAACCTAGAAACCGGCGTAAGTCTAAAGGCAAGCCAATAAATTCATGAAACATTTGCCCTAATCAATACGCAATTGGTTTTAGGGCGGTCAAGAACTGCTAATAAAGCGAACTGATTTTAGGCAGAAACCATTTTATTTGTAACAGGTGTTCACAAAATGATCTAATACGAAGTGATTCCTGGACTTTTTATACGTGCAGATAACACCAGTAGTAAACCTAAACTATTCCAGTTTACTCGATTTTTTTTCTTAATGAAGCTGTTATAACGAACGCCTAGTTGTGACAGAATAGGTTTCGGGGGTATATCTAAAATACAGGTACTCTACTCAAGTATTAAATAACAAGACAAACATACTGACCACCATCCAATTTTATATCGTCCCTAATGAACAGTTTTCAAATAACATAAAGGCGATATTTAATTGCTTTACCGTTTTCGACGAAATTTTATAATTTATAACATGGGATTGATATTTTAACAGTGACTACATTATTAAGAGCAGATAATACAAGCGAAAATAGGCTTTAAAGTTTTGAGATATAAAATTGTATTAAAACACTAGTAAAACAATTTTATTGATAGCTTTACAAACCGACAGCAACAATTAGACCCACCATAAACTGTCCTCGTGTAAAATGTGCCGCGAATGAATGAGTTTACAGCTTGAATCGAAATGCTTAGCCCACACTCATAACACAGCCTGACTCATACATATTTATACCAAATAATTAACATTCACTCAATATACAGTAACCTTAACCGTGATATCATTTGATTATGGCAGTGCGAGTAGTTGAAAAATAGGAATGTATTTTCATAACAATAAGCATGCAAAACAAAAATACCTAATTTATTTCATGTATTGCTATTTAAAGAGAACTGGCGTCTTCTCCTAGTTCTGCGCGGTTTTTGATAAAAATAAGGAGCGCACAGATATATCTTGATCCCTATACTCCATACTTCCAAAGATAAGCTGTGCTTTCCAGACACTTTTTACAATGAGCGCTCGCTCTTGGTCTCCGGTCTCTATGCTCTATGTGTTTACATGGAATTATGTAAGTCGCGAACACCGACCTCGTCCTGGCCACCAAAAATATAATTCAAAAAAATACACGGGAAAATGACTTGAAACTACACATTTCGAATTTGAAGATTAAAACATGTGCGATATGTACCTGTGGACTGGTTATACAAAAATTTTGCAATAAAGGAATAATCATCTTTTGGGGTCACAGAGCGCTCGCGCACATATAATTTATCTGAAACTTATCTGTCCTTATTATATCTGGATACAAAGTGAAAATTTGGTGAATGTCCATTTTTTTACTAAATGTGCAGTTTTTTCGTGTCAAACCAATGACCAAAACATTCATAATTTCAAATGCTGATTTTTAAGCTTAGTTTAAAAGTGTCCAGGGGCGCGCAATCCTTTTAGTTTTCATACGAGTATTTGACATGTGCAGTGTCAAGTCTCTTGCACCACGTACATTTACTTATATGAATCACTGCCTGGGCGGCCAGGACCGACGGTGATGCAAACACATCTCATAGCGAACTGGTACAGATAAAGTATATATTTAAAGCCGAATATTGGAATTAAAAAAAATTGTAGTTGGAATGTCAAAATTGTAATAAATATTCGCTCTCACCACCGGAATATCTTTTTATACGCATATACAAGGATAGGTTACTTTTTTTAACGTTGACGCATTTTTAATGTATGCTGATCTTAAAATAGAGGCAGCCGTACACTGTGTGGCAACTTATACTATAACTACTAAACGCATTGTCAAATGCTTGGCAGAATGAACAGAAGTCTAACGCGAGATACAGTGGTGAATTAAAAATAAAGTGTGTAATTTGGAACATTTATAAACAATATGAATAGATCATTTTTTAAGTCTTTGAGAGTCATTATGGAACTCTTTCTGTTTATTAATCATTGTATAACTATATTATTGATTGTACTTATGTTAAAATACAATCTAATACTCCCATGTTTATTAGTCACAATTGATTCAGTTTGTGCGTCTAATTTTATTATATTATCGATTTATAGTAATGTTACGCGGCCCCTAGACGATCAATTATATTGCGCATAAAAAATAAAGTCGCTCATACTTGCGTTCAATCATTGCGCGAGCTTCTATATTGACCTTAAACAGTCAATAATATTGCACGGTTAGTAATACTGCGCAATATAATTGATCAATTAGATGTCGCCATATAATGTATTCTGTAGCATTTTTCAACAATTGAAAGTGTAAATCGACCCAATTAGAACATATTATATAAGAGTAACGTTTTTTGTACATACAATTTCATCAACGTTATTTACACCATACACACACAATTACCCAAATGTTGTCTTAATATAATAATATTACTGGGATTTCCGCTCAGAAGGTACACTCAACATCGAAAATCGATTAACATACTTCTGATGCTGACTGTACAATATATTTTTGTAATTATTATTGCCTACTCTTCTGTAGCTCCGAGTCCAGCTCCGCGTTCACTGGTATCGACCTTGACTTTTGCTAAAACATAGATCACAAGTCACAGATCATTGAATCTAGAGGACCATCGAAACTTTCTGGTCCAAAGAACCCACACGTCATCAAAGGCCTGTGCCATAATTGTTTTACCGACAGAATCAGCACATTTGTTCTGGAATATACATTATTCTTTATCTATCTACATAAACATTATATACAAAATAATGCTCTAATTTCTCATCAGATCAAGTTCACTCTGCCTCGACCAGTCACACGTGGCCTATAGCCAATAGTTATACAACTTATCCTGACGTGTCTATCGATGTGTACATAAAAATTATATCTCGACTTTTAAATATATTCTATATGCTATTTTTAGTAATATTGTATATTTTAGTACTTTGACTATTATGCCTCTCGCATTCACAGCACAAGCCAAGCCATACGAAGCGACACCTAGCTATATTTAAATTAAATGTAGCGAAACAATATGCCATGTTGCGTATGTTGTTTTATATTCTTTAAATATTTTTATACACAAGCTCATGATTAATACGTGAACGGTGTCAACGGGTGGTGATACTTAGAGGCGACACAATATCAGGGAAACCATTTTTTATACTAGCGGTCTTCAAAGATCAGTCTAGCCTCGAGGCCCATTTCGCCCGGTACACCCCTGGGTGCGAGAATATTTAATTTGTATCGCAAAGTATAGCAATAGCTCAGCTTAAGCAGTGAATGCGTTCACAATTTTAACCACAGTTCTCAAGGTCACAGCTCTGGACCGCGCTGGACTGTCCACACAGGGTCATGCACTAGCGTCGGTCGCGTCGCCGCGGCCGCACCGCCAGGTGCAACGCTCGCCCTCAGACTGGTGTCTCGTGATCTGTCTCGTCGATTCTCCCCAGTCGCCATGCGTTTGGGTCATTGGCTGGAAAGCGACAAAACATATAAAAACATATAAAAATATAGGAAATATTATTCCAAATATACAAAAATTTTGGTAGTTTTATGAAACCCCGAAGTTAGTGAAACTTTTATACTTAACTTAGAAGCGCGTGACAAATAAGACTATAAGGAGAGCTGAGGCAAGTGATGAGTGCAACCGCTTGCTTACCTCAGCTATCCTGCAGGCAGTGTAATACCACATACGGCTGATACACCAACCAATTTTTGGCATCGATAAAAATGTACCACTAAAAAAAATTAGTAACTTGCTCTTTGGTGTAAAAAACCTAGTGCAATATTGTGTTTTGTTTATTGCGGTACTAGTAATTTGTTTCAGTGTATCTACTAATCTATATAAAAAAATATTACCTTAAAAGTCGTCTTCCAAACATGCTTAGGATATGGGGACGCAGGGAAAGGACTTATAAATGTTATTTCGTTATTTTTTCACATTATAATCTTAAATAAGTATTAAAATAAAACTTAGAAGTGAAGGTAACGAATTTTAAAGCATCGCGGTGTTAGGTCAAGATATACCAAACTTGTTGACAGTCATAACATTAGATAATTAGAACATAGTTATTAAGTCTACATTCATACGTCCGCACCAAATAGCAAGTTTTATTTTTATCTGTGGACATAGTGATGTCAAAAGTGGAACATTTGCCAGTTTGTGATGGCGAAAATAATAATAAAACAAATATGACTAAACCAAGCATGTTTATCTCGACCTGTTTATATTTTAATGTACACAGATAATAATAATATCTATATAGATAATACATAATATAGACTAGGACGGTAAATAATACAATACGCATGCAAAAGGAGATCTTTAGTCGGGAATTCTAAATACAAAATATGACTTTTTTTCATATTGTCAGAATGTGTAAGAATTCCAGTCCAAGCAGGTTAATCTTATGATATTTACTTATTATAAAAAAATATTCTACATGTAATTTGTGCCATTACATTATATACTACAAAATTATGTGCGTTGTCATTGTACTTTTAATATAGGCACCTAAAACTAAGATGTTCGAAGTTGTGTAGACATTCATCTATATCCAAACTTTACCCTGATAATTTTTAGACAATCACAACCAATGCATCACCACTTTTTTATTTATTCAAAACTTCTACACAACTCGTTAAAACATTTACATTAATTTATATATACATGATATGACATGGGTTATTGGAGGTACATTAGTGAGCTTTGTGAGGAGGAAATGAGATCAGGCGCGGCCTCTTGAGCGATGTATTTTATAATTAACTCAGTAAAACGATTTTGCTTACAAATGTTATAAAACTATAATAATTGAAAACAAACCATTATAATTAGTTTCGTTTCGCAAATACGGAACCTTTATTAAGGTATCTCCTTTTAACAACCTTCATTTCTTTACCTTTTTGCTTACCACATATCGAAAAAATGATTTTTTCGTATGACTTTTAATTTCTGTTTGTTATAATGGACATGTGGAAATGTCAATTTTGTGACTACACAATTCTTTTTTAATGTAAGCGTGCAATATAAAATTATGTGATTCAGTCCCAAAAAGTCTTTCCAATCAATAAGAGTTAATAAAATATAATAAACGCATATACATAAAATTTCATAAAGTGTTATAAGTGTCAAATTAAATATCCCAAACAAAAAACAAGAGCTATCATGTTGAATACAGTTTAAAAAAATGTTTAATAAGTTGTGTCACCGCCAGAGTGCACTAGTGAGTTATGGGGCAATCACTAGCGCAATATGGTGGCAGTTTTTAGTCTTGATAATCTCTTGTTACTTCGTGATATGACATAAGCAGGTGAATATTATAGAGAAGGACCAAGTGGTTACGGATCTGAAATGGAAGGGTATGAAAGGCTACAGCAGTCCGTCGTTCAGCAGCTATGGGAGGCGGGCGATGGACGCAGCAACGGAGCGTGTTCGCCTGTTTGCAGCGACACGTTACAACACAACAAAGCACATTATAAACACATTTAAAAAGATAACAACAAAGATCTCCGTGTATTTGTCCTTCAAATGCTTATCGGTTATCATTTTTAAATGTACTTTGTACATAAAACACTACATTCAACAGATAAAATATACTTTTAATCATCTGTGGTCTTTATTTCTAGCAAAGTGTAGTTTAGTGTAGTTATTTTTATAAATTTTAGTATCTGTAGATACATAAAAATAAAGTCCTCAGATTTATAATATCTTTAAAAATTGAATAAGAAGAACACTAACATTTATAAAAAAAACACAAACAAGATGGAATTTAAAACAATAAAAAATAATAGACCAAAGGAGACTCGAATAATGAATTTTTATGTTAACCTTCTAATATTTAAAGAGAGGGAAATAGAGCATTTCCCTCTCTTGTTCTCGCATTGAGACAAAGATTGGGGATTGCCCAAAGGGACTTTGTTCTTTAGCAATCAGTGAGAAATAAAACAGTACATCAGCCAAGAGGACTCATGTGTCCAGGATTACCCATCGCTTATACGACAATAATAACAACCCAGAAAAAATATGAAATTAATGAATAAAGTTTTTTTTACTTTTTACGTATCTCCTGCTGGGCAATAATTAGGCCTCGCTTGATTTGCAATTGGTAACATGGGTTTAAAATATATTTATGCGGATTTTTCTTTAATCCATGCTCATTCTATTTAATTTTTGTCATGCTTTACATTCCATGCATTCTCGTTACTATTAAAAATAAATAATATACCAAATTTCTGACTTTTCTATCACTATTACATCATACACTAAATAACCTAAGAAGCGCACACTTAAAACTAGGTTATAAAAGACACCTATTTTATGTTAGCTACAGAGCTAAGAAATATAGACAATATCTGGCAAGTAAGAGACCAACAGGCTATATGAGATAAAAACAGTAGACATGGCGTTATCTAAAAATATTCCCCAATGCAAATTTTAGTAGTTTGACAAATTATTGGATAGTAACCAAGCTTGACGCGTTTACCTATCCATCTATATGAATTAAAATGAAACCTCCCAAATGTTGGTCGGCGCTAATAACTTCAGAACGAATGTATCGATTTTGACAATGGTTTTTGCATTCGGCACGGCATGGCCGAGGTGTTTATGTAGGAATATGTTCGGAATGTAGTACGCAAATAATTAAAAATTGGTTGGAAAATTTTGACTTTGCGGAATAAGCCAGCGGCCTCGACAGATGTGCCACACAACATGAGACAACACCACGACACCAACTTGTCATGACAGGAAAACGTCTGTCCGGCAGCCAGTTAACTATATTGTTCGACGAAAATAGCGCCAGCGAATTTGACCACAGCCTAATGTGAACATTGGATGACAGTGCGTACTGACCCAATCAGACTAACACTTGTTATACATAGTTCTACTATGTTAACAGACAAAAATCCAACCTCTCTCTCACTCGCACATGACGTGTTGAAATATTCTATGAAAGTGATAAACATGATGTTGAAGATATAGGACAGCAAATGCCTCATATTATACATCACAAGAGAATTTGACTAAAATACTCTCGAAAATACTGGCAAAAATTTCGCTGCATAACTAGATTTTATGTATATTGTTACACTAGCTACAAGCTCTGCGCACGGTTAGGTTAGGTTAGGCTTGCTGTGGCCTAGAGCCTGATCCTGTACTCTACTGCTGCTATGGCCACACCTAGCCAGGAGCTAAGCATTCCACAACACTACGCTAGCCGCCTGTAGAGCAGCAGATCCAAAACAGTTTATTCAAGCATTAGAGGTCCACAACATCTAGCAATAAGAATGAATCCGTTCAATAACTAAGCATTGGGAACAATCAACCACCTCCAGTTGTCTATTCAGCAGCGCTTTATCACTTCATTTATCATCATCTTTTATAAAAAGCCTCTACCACAACCACGCACGCGGTCACACATGCTCACCTTGCAGCTGCCGGTTCAACAGCGCAGTGATGCCGGGCCCGTCACCCGTCTTCTTTACCACCAACATGGGCTTGTCCTCGCCCTCCTCGTAACTGTTGGGCAGATGCCCGTTGGAGACGGACATCGTTTCGCTAACCTGGAATGTTCCAAAGATCCGTGTTACTTTTATGTTCTATGATATACACATGTTCTATGATAGGGCTGGTTGATAACTGCCCGAAACGACGAATTTAAAGATAGAATATAGAAGATAGCTTAACAAAATTATTATATCATATGCTATCATCTCTTCGAAAATATAATGTCATATTTGAATTTATTCGAACTGATAGAATTTGTGTGACCTAGAACTTTCTCTGTTTTAAAAGGGAAAACTGCAACCCAGATTAAAGTCAAGCTAGACAGTGTTTTAGGTAATACTGCTCCTACATTTAGTTCAATTCACACCTGGATAGCTGATTTCAAACGTGGGAGACAGAGCTGCGAGCAACAGGTCTGGCCCTAAAATGAAACCATGACATGATGAAAAAGATTAAAAAAATCGTTTGGAATGATCGGCATTTAAAGTTGCGGCAGATAGCAACGATGGTAAGCACTCCCTCTGAACGCGTTTTTAACACTTTACATCAACATTTGTGAGTGAAAAATTTTTACGCGCGATGGGTGCCGCGTCTTCCCACTATTATCCAAAAGCAACGTCGAGTGGACGATTCGTCGGAGTGATTGGCGCTGTTCAAGCGTGATACTAACGTGTTTTTACGGCGGTATATGACAGTAAAAGAAACGTGGATACATTATTATACCCCTGGAACAAAAGAAGAATCTAAGCAGTCGACTGAGAGCGGAAAACCTGCGTCGCAGTAAACAAAAACGAATCTGCCGGCCGGCAAAGTGATGGCGACTGTTTTATTTCAGTGGATTACTTGCAAAGAGGTAAAATAATAAATTGAGAGTATTATGCAAGCTTGTTGCAAACATTTTGTGAAGAAATTTGAAGGAAACGGCCTCATTTAGCCAATAAGAAAGTTTTATTCTGCCACGACAACGCACCTGTGCACTCGTCAAGGGTTGCAATTGCGGTTTGAATTGTTACGGCATCCCTCTATTCCCCAGGTCTGGCCCAGTGCGACTTCCACTTATTCCCGAATCTCAATAAACGGCCGAAGATTTTCATCAAATGATGAAGTCATTGTCGCCGTAGACGAGTATTTTGAGGAGTTAGAGAAAACATTTCACCAAACTGCTGTAACGGGCATTGGAGAAGCGCTGAACTAAATGCATCGAGGTAGAAGGAAACTACGTTGAAAAATAAAATTATTTTAAATGGGTTATTAAAGTTTTTCTTTGTAGTTTCGTATACTAATCAATCACTCCTCTTACATGTTCTATGATAGACATATTCTATGATATACCCCATGTTACTTTTATGTTCTATGATATAGATTATAATGAATGACTACTAGAACATATTGCCGACGTCCATGTCATCCTGTGTTGAAATGACTACTAGAACATATTGCCGACGTCCATGTCATCCAGTGTTGAAATGACTACTAGAACATATTGCCGACGTCCATGTCATCCAGGGTTGAAATGACTACTAGAACATATTGCCGACGTCCATGTCATCCTGTGTTGAAATGACTACTAGAACATATTGCCGACGTCCATGTCATCCTGTGTTGAAATGACTACTAGAACATATTGTCGACGTCCATGTCATCCTGTGTTGAAATGACTACTAGAACATATTGCCGACGTCCATGTCATCCTGTGTTGAAATGACTACTAGAACATATTGCCGACGTCCATGTCATCCTGTGTTGAAATGGGATACGGCAAAGACTAAGAAGGTACTAGTGATCATCCCAAAGTCTATGCTGTCCAATGCATCAATATAATGATGCGCCAGAATAACAATTCTTTTAAATCAATCGTTACAGGATGCCAGATAACATCTTCTTTACCAAGTGTTGACCTACGAGAAGGCATAGGGATTAGGTTACCGTCCTGTATAATAAAAGGAAAAAATCATTAATAATAACAGTATAACAGGCATTAAAGGCTCCCCCTATATCACTGGTTTCGACGGTCTCGGGGCTGCGAAGGACGATAGCTGATTGCTATAATAACAATGTCATATTAGGGAAATTTCGGCTGCAGCGGCCCTCTCTATTGAGAAGATACATCGTAGGACATTTATAAGTGCGTGCGCAGGCACAAGTGCACCTGTTCCCTCGTTCTCCTAGTCCGATGCAACGGCAATTTGACACGACTGGAGAGCAATCAGCCGCTGGACCGACGGCTTAACTTGCTCTCCAAGGCACGGGGATTACAGACTCCGGAGTGTTATAATTGAACAATTCTAATAACACTTTGTATTTAGGCAGCAGGGAACCTGGGACCTATAGTCTGTGCGGGAATATATTTACCACTAGATCATATACATTATACATACATATACATACGGCATACACTATACACACTATGCAGGTCATGTTAAAGGGGCAGGGATGTGTAACTTGAACCGCTCACCTGCATTAGCTTGTGCACCACGTCCCGGCCCAGTATGTGGTCGAACACGGCCTGCAGGAAGGCGTCCGACATGATGGACAGTTTCAGCTTGTCGCGGTGCCACACCAGCACCCGGGATTCCTCCATCGCCATTATCGATACCTGGAAACATTAATTGCCATAATGTATGTGCACGCATGCAGCATTTCGTGCGATTTGTGAGGAGAAAAGGGCGAAGAAGGGCTTCTGCTTAACCACTAGTGCAGCTCTATGTGGGCGTCGGTATTGACTAAAAAACTCCGATTACTTGTTTTCCCCTTTTTGTTGGAACTAACTGCCACCAAACCAGTAAACAAAAAATGAGAAATCGTCATTTTCACAATAGTTGAAGTGAAGGCCTGACTCATATGGATTGCTTGACGGAAGGAGTGTCGGGAAAGTCTGTCTTGTCTTCGCTTTCTTCAAAAAGAGGAGATTCATCGGCTTCACCTGAAGAGTACTGACACCTATTGCAGGGACTTATGAATCACCACCAACGAATTAAGGATCTCACCTTACGGCCTGGTTACCGAACAACACGAGACACGCGGTGTGTCAATAGTATCCACGAATTATTGTGGTCACAGAACAATCCATTCACCACAATTTCCAGAGGATATTACTATGAAAATAGCGACTTACCTGAAAGAACTCATCGGTGGAGACTCCGAACCACTCGGGCGAGTCGAGGAAGTGGTGCGGGAACACTATGTGGAGCGCGCGCTGGCTCTGCGACACCACCAGTCTGGAAACACACACAAGCATGCAACAGGCATGGAACTTACAAAAATCCTGAACGGATGTCTTGGCGTGTGGTTGATACAGATAACACGATAGAGAAGTCAGCCTAAAACGCGTCGTTATAAGTCCAAAGAGACAGCAAACGTGCGTTACTGCGCAGTGCAAATGCGAGATTAGATAGATAAAGATGACAATATGTACCCCACTAAAACCACGCAGGAGTCATGGGCAAGTTGTGCGTAGCTCGTTCGCCTCAATCCCATTCGTCATCAGATTATTATCATCGAAGCGGGCCACCTCCCACACCTCAGGTCCGCTCCTCGTCCTCCATCTAGGACCTTCTAAATACCGACTATCAGATTAGACGAACCATCAAGATGGTCAAACAATTTTTTGACAAGGATGCCAACGTGTTTCCTTCCTCTTCCGTGGGCCAACGGAAACCGATACACCGTAAGTAATACGCAATTTACGGCGGTATCATACGAGCGAGAGAGGCTACAATACAGCATAGCACTACCTCTTACAAAGTACAGTACAGTAGATTAATGTGTTACATATCGCTGCAGTCATTCAACAATATTATGAAAATTTCAGCACGTCTGTTGCTGCCAAGCATTTAATTACGCTGGTTTGTATATCGATGGCGTGGCTAAGAGCGCGTCGACGAAAGGGTTAGATCACCGAGTGTGTCAGAGGCCTGGCCTGTCCGACTGGCGGGCCCCTAGTGCGGATGACTCAACCCCGTACCCGGTTGCCATTCCGCCCCTGCAGCTGCCGCACTGGGCTAGGCCTCACAGATTATTATTATTGTCTCTCGAGCGCGGGTTGTCATGAAAAGGCCCCGAATGCTCGTGCCCGTTGCCAAACCCCCATTAATAATAAATTAGGCGCATTATAAAGCGCTGCACAGCCTCCGCAGCTGACATGGCGCGTCGCACCTCACACGTGCAGGAAGTCGGTTGCTATACGTCCATGGCCCAACGATAACATTAATTCAACTTGATAAGCACAAATCTATGCTTCTAGCAAATTCGTGTAACTTTCAAAAAGGCGAGAGGTTGTAATTTCCACCTGGGATGCCACTGCTCGTTTGCCCTCTAGTGCTATATAAGAAGTGTATTGGGTACATTTTTTTATAGTGTAAGGGGGCGAACGGTCAGTCGGAGCGCATAATAAAATATAACGACACATATGTATCTTAAAAGAATTATTTCTCAAGTCCTTGCGGTACTTAGCACGGGGCTAGGCTAACTAAATATATTATTATTGCCTTACGTCTTTCCATAAGTATCGTATTAAAAGAAAAACATTTTTTTAACAGCAAACAACATTTTGATGTCTTAAGTTTACGCGAATGTTTCCCATTACAATGAAACTGTTTTACGGACTTTATCGCGGTTGACTTAATTATTTAATTAGCCCAACGTTACAGAACCTTTACAGAAACCATGGTCACGGGTGGATTGAGATGACAAGTGTCCTGATGCCATAATGTATTAAATGTACCCGAAGAATTACAATTATTTTGTGGTTCCGATGGATTGTTTTAGGGACTCAAAACTATCACGGCGTTTAGAGCAAGGTGTACTTTCTACAACTGACCATAAATCATAGTCTGGCGATGTAGAAACAAACGGGTTACTACTACATTATTTATTCCCGTGAGAGTTAATGATTGAAGACAACGAGAAACTAGTTTTGCCTGACGATCCGCGTAGGCGACAGGCGCCCTGAGTTTTCCCGGACTCCGTGTGTGAAATTGGCTACCGGCCGGGGAACTGTGGGCAACCAAAAACCAAATCCAAATACGCAAGAACATCAGCGTGGGGACATGGAATGTACGTGGACCCATTGATGAGGGTAAATTGCACATCCTGGATAGTGAACCTCAGCGATGCAACACCGTAGTGATATGTGACACATACTCGGATAAACACACCATCTATAATTCAGGAGACGATACAAGTAGCTACGGCGGTGTGGCCATTGCTATTCCCAAAAAATGGAATAAAGCGGTCCTAGGTAACAATCCTGTCAGTAATAGAATAGTAAGAATTAAACTCTGCGCGACACCCACCCCATTGAATATCATACAGGTGTATCCACTCACTAGCGCAGCAAAAGATGAAGATGTAAAAAGCTTCTACAACGACATTGAAACTGCAATGGCAACACTACCAAACAGGGAGCTGGTCATAGTATTTGCTGACTTTCATGTAAAGTGACACACGTACGGATACGGGTTTGCGGAATATTGTAGGCAAGTATTGTCTTGTTAGCAGCCTCAAGCTTAAACTACGCAACTCCATATCTCGTAAAGCGAACGAGAAGCTCGAAATAATAAACCGAACGACTTTTATGAACAAACTGTCAGTCGATAGCAACACGTGGAGGTCGAGACGTCTAAATGATGACCCGGAATCACTCTGACAGTCTGCTAAAGTCACCTCTATGAAAACGGAACTGCGACTGTTCGAATAGATAATATTGAATCGAAAGGTTTCCGACACATGCTAGTTGGTGTTCGACAGGGATACTTTCTCCACTCCTGTTCAACATCTATAAGATATGGAAGAACTGTTGACAAAGCTTTTTGTTTATAGGCATAAACAAAAAGCCTCGCCTTAACCTTGATAAAACCAAGATGATGATTGAGTCGAGCTAAGCCAGCCTGATATCCACATGATTGGCAACTGTCAGACCTTGGCTCAACGATCACAAATACAGGAGGTTGTAACGGCGAGATTCGAAGGTGTGTTATCACAAGATCTGCCGTTCATAAGTTGGAAAGAGTCTGGTGTAACCGCAAAATCACTAAAGTTCGTCTCATGAGAAGCTTGGTCTTCCCTATATGTTTATATGGCGCTGAAACGTGGACGGCTCTCACCGGAAAGACCAACGGAAAATATATGCACTTAAAATGTGGTGCTGGCGACGACTGCTTTAGATCCCTTGGACGTCATTCCGGACCAATATTTCGATCTTGGATGAGCTCAATGTTAAGGAGAGATTATCGGCCACTGTGCGAATAAGAATGCTCAAATACTGATGTCTTAAGTTGCTCAAATACTTTGGGCTATTAGTTCTAAACCAACACTCCATGGAATGTCTTGTTGTACAAGGGCAAGTTGAAGGGCACGTGGTCAAGCACCTACGCGTTGTACAGACTTTCCGCTATGCCGAAGATCGCTTTAAGTGGAGACGCATTGCACGGATTGGATTGTCCAGGGAAGATGATCCATCATAAAATCACGACCACTCTGTCAAGTGTGTACGATGACTGAGAAAGCGAATTAAGGTCAAACTAAAGACTACCAGATGAAGGGTAGTCTTCAGCTCCGGTACGTTCCTTTGAGCCAAGATGGGGCGTATCGAGCTTTATGATCTTGAACATGTTGTAAAGGGCTTAACTACCTTATCAAGAATGTATCTTTATACATTTGTGCCGATGTTTTGATACCTTTTTCACAAAAATATGGCTCGGTCACTCCTTCATAGCTAACACCACTACTGAAGTCGGATAATGCCCACGTTGCACTCTGTTGACTAATTGGGAAGCTTCCTTAGAGCTTTGAGCATAGATACGGTCATTTTATTTGTTGAAATGTTGTTCAATTGGAGAAATGTCATCATCCGTAAAAAAATTTTTCTGTGACCTCCCTTTGCGTTCCGCTTCAGTAATCAAATCACTAGTGTGTCTCTTACAGGCTGGAAATCCTAAATTATCTCTTAAAATACGCGACATGGTTCTCGGTGCTATTTTCTTTTCCAGATATGACTTTTGCTTTTTCGCGCAGGATTTCTTTGAATTCTTTCCCTTACTGTTTTGACCACGCACGAACACTACGTGGACGGCCAGATCTTTCTCTGTCACAAACAAAGGAAGGCTCATTGTACCTCTTAATAGTCCGGTACACAAATATTTGACTACTACCAAGTGTATATAACCAAGTTTTAAAAATTGTATTTCGCAATATACATACTTTGTGTAATGCAATCATAGCGATTCTGTTATTTTATCACCCTACTCCGTTTTAATGTCGCAAGATATTGTACAATGTATTGGCGCCAA
>JAFELO010001377.1:45909-126601 GCA_017140195.1 Eumaeus atala
GGGGGGGGGGGGGGAGGAGGAAGGAAAGGCAACGCTCCGATTGCCAGTTAGACACCCTACAGTATAAAAAACTGTATTGAGTACACACACTGTTTTTACAGTCTACATTTTGCAGCGTGTACATAAGTCTGCACACGCTGCAAAATGTTGACTATACGTAACTTCAGTGTGTCGGCTTTTCGTGGCGGTGTGCGTGCGCCTCGTAAAATTTTACTCTCATAGTTTTTACCTAACGCGCCAAAATAAGTGTAACTTCAAAAGAACTTCGGATATTATGGAAGGAACGTTTCTCATGCACATTGTATTCTTGTACATGACTTGGAAAGTACCACCTACTCTTTACAAGCAAACCCTCAGCTACACGGGGATGTCACTCGAACTCACATTGAACTATGGAAACACCACACCACGCGCGACCACAACATACTGTCATCCTGGCCGAATTTTGTTCACGGTGGTCACGTATGTAGAGACGAGTCAACTGCGCAGGACAGATTATAGTGCGCAAGTGTGTGTGCAGGCACAAGTGCACGTCGTGTTCCCTTATTCTCCAATTCCGATGGGACGGCACCAACACGACCGGAGAGAGACCAGGCGCAAGACCGACGGCTTACCGTGCTCTCCGAGGCACGGTGGAGTAACACAGCCAACTTCCTAAGTCCGGACTGTTATTAGAAATTGAAAAATCTTAACAACACTTTGCTCTGATCCGGGCCTCGAACCCAGGACCCCACGACTGTGAACATGCTTACCTCTAGCCACAAAAAAACTGTTGTAACCGTTACAATAACAACACCATAAGTCTTTTTATTTATATCTTCTCAGAGATCTACTACTGTTGACGATGCTATTGGATTACCATAACAGTTCATCGGACTAGCGAACACCGCAAAATATATTAGGTTTTTCCGAGACAAAAAAAGCATCTCGGTTCTAAGAAGAGCGACAAGTCGCAGATAGTCTGTAGAGTGGGCACACTGCAACTTACTTGCCGGACAGTACCAGCGAGAGACTGTCCACCTTGGTGACCTTCTCGTGTGCGTACAGCTCGTGGCACTTTAGGTGCCGCACATTCCTCATGCACATCAGCACGCGCCGGAACTGGCGCCGGGAGACGCGCAGAGGCTTGAACAGCGCCAAGTATACCTGATGATGAGGAGGAACAGGTGAGAAAGTCGTTATATTCCATTTCTATACTAATATCATACAGATGAAGCATTTGATTGCTTATTTGCATTGAATAGGCTCCGAAACTACTGGACCGACTTGATTTACCATTAAAATACCACATTATCTGTGATGAATATACGCTATATAACATTTTCTGAAACGTTTTGATTATTATGAAAATTTCGGTAATGTAACCATAGGACTAAAAATATATCGAAGTAAATCCGTATATAACTGCAGAATTTACTGACAACTCAGTCCCGACAGATTGACAGGACATTCGCCGAATTGGGGCTGCACTACCGGGGAGGTCTCTCGCACATGATACCGCCGTAGAGTGACAGCGAAGTCGTCGCTATTCGTCCGTTAGAAAGGAGTATGAAAGGATGACATATGAAAAGTGTATACCAATAGAAAAAAGGAAACATATACATCTACATTCCTGCACAGTACATACATGTGAACTACATAGTAATAATAATAATAATGTCGTCCTAGCCGAATTTCGGCTACAGCGACCAGGGATATATTATAGTGCACAAGTGTTTGCGCCGGCACAAGTGCACTCTCTATTCCCTTATTCTTCAATTCCGATGGGACGGCAATCCGACACGACCGGGGAGAAATCAGGCGCAGGACCGACGGCTTTACATGCCCTCCGAGGTACGACGTGTAACACACCCAACTTCCTAACTCCGGACAGTTGTTAGAATTTGAAAAATCCTAATACCACTTTTTGTACTGTCCGACCCGGGATTCAATCCAGGGGCCTCACGTCTGTGGCCGAACATGCTTATCGCTAGATCACGAGGCAGTACATAGTACATGCATACGGTAAAAAACATTACTCTCCTTCTGGCGGAGCCGTGAAAAATATCAACATCCCGCCGTTTCGTGTGTACTGGTTGCATTGTCAATACTGGACCAATTATTAAAATCATTTTATTTAAAAAAATCGAACAAAGCAACTACCGACATCCATAAACATCCGTACATTATTAGACGCTCCGAACTCCGCTAATCACATCTCATATTTTGATTTCATGCGCTAGCAAGTACAGCCGTGGCGCTATTTATAAACTCCACCGGGTACGATCAATACTAGGGGACACCCGGAAATGATACCGGTGTATTAAAATTAAAAAATAATGGAAGAAATTCATTTCCGTCGCAGTTCTTGTAAGTTCTTCATTGCGGATCGTCTTATCATCAACATTTTGGACTACAACTCGACTACCTGAACATAGATTTGTATAACATACAAACGTCCATAAACATCCGCAGACGTGTTGCCCTCCTACCCCCTTCCTCCTTCAAAATGTCACCGCAAACGCAAGAAAGGCTTGAAACGAGAGGCACTTCGCCTAGCCGGCCCAATTCAGCTGCCATACATCATGGCACTGCCTCGTACCGAATCTTATGTATCTTGCAGATGCTGGTGTACCTTTCATTAACATAATCAATCTACCAGCTCATCAGTAGCCTCGAAAGCCTATAACGAAATCCTAGAAGTTATGTAGAGCAGAGCACTCGTGATGACTCTTATAAAGCCGTCTAATTTTAGTTCCTGTGACGCAAGCCTTTCTCATTAGCTCATTTGTACGCAGAAATGCGATTTGCAGTCACGCTAAACAATTACGAAGTGGACCTGATGAGTGTTTACGTTCACGATATAGCATAGAGATATTTATAACAGAACGATGAATTTACATAAGTACATATTGGCAAAATATCACAGCAACGGATTACCTGTAACGCAAGAATTTTTATATTAGTTAAAATAGAGAATTACCGTATTATATCATTGAAATTATTTTTTTAAGCATTGCTACTAACTTTTTAGCAGTTATCCTCTTTTTGGGGTGTTTGAGAGAAACTGTAAGAGCGAATTCATAAGATGCGCGCCCACTGACACAAAAAGCACCGACAGATAGGCGATGTGAATGTCACTATCACTAGTGTGACGTCTATTTCTGATGACTTGTTACTGGCGTTACGACTTACGACACGTTCACACGTACATGTGAACGCACACATTTTTCTGTATATAGATATATTGTACAATTTGTTAAATATTATGTATAAATTGATAATGGAATAAGAGATGTGTTGCAGCCGAGTTGCAGCGACTAATTTCCGGGACTTCTCACAGGGTTTATTTTACCAAAAGCATTTTTTCTGGCATCAACAGAACCAGTGAAGAGCTTCGAAATTATCAAATACAAGTGCGAGCATTTGCACGAAGTTAAGACTTCAGTTGGCTGCCCGGCGTTCAAGCTACCGGTTCATGGAGATCATGACTGAGGGGTCCGAACAGCCCGTGCCCCCTTCACCTCTGACGGGTGATAGAATAACTCCTGCGTCGCTGGCTAATCTTTATATATCGAAGCGGCCATTGTCTATTCATACAAAATAACAAACTATCAGTCGAATCTCGAAACCCATCGACAAAATCTAAATCTACGGCCTTAGGTCAAGTACACACAGGATCGACAAAGAAATAAAGCAAAAAATAATGTAGAGAATGCAAAAAATCAAATGGATCTCAAGTGAGGTGCTCCAACATAACACTTTAAAAGCAGCGGCGCCACTGCATTTCAAACCCTCGAACCGACTGTTTTTTTGTCGTATAGAGCATTTATTGAGTTTCATTGTTCGGTTCCACAACCATTATAAAATCACTCCCACCGAGTCGGACTCACATATAAAGGGTTCCGTAGCAGTCAAACAAAAAAAAATCGCACATCTCTTAAATAACCTTATTATCATCATCATCTCCACAGCCGGATGACGTCCACCTCCGGACATAATCTTCGCCCCTAGAGCTCCGTAAGTCACGGTCCCGGTCCCGGTGATTATAATCCAATTTATTTTTTTACAATTTATCGCGACCTAACCTTTTAGGGGACACTATTTTCCACTTTAGAAGCAAATATCTCGCAAAATATTAGCACAATCAAAAATCTTGCTTTGGAAAATCCATACCATTTAGAAATACCTCTCCAATAACACCCTACACGGCTCAGCTTCCACAAAAAAAATGTTCATCCATCAGTTACATATATTGGCTACTATTAATACTTTTATCTTCCAAAATCCTATTACATGCTTTTCGAGCAGATCATTAAATACTTTTCAAATTTCATACATAAAGTACCCATGACCTCCGAGTCTGTGACATACGGACGGACAGTCCAACATGAACAAACTATAAGGTTTCTGTTTTGTGCCATTTCGTTACGGAAATCTAAAAACTAGACCACCGTGATCTGACGAAGCGTTCCCTCAATCCAAAATGATGTTTTGCGATGTTGGAAATCTTACATATCTTAAGCGTCAACCAAAATTGTAGGAAAAAGGATATTATAGAGCACAACGCAGGGCAGAGTATCTGTATATGCCGGATATGTCAATGGGCGTCGGCAGTCACTAAAAAGCGCCAAGACATCCTATGCTTTAAAAGAAAAAAATACTACTCTATCAAGTGCACAAATGCTAGGAACCAGTGACGTAACTGTGGTCTTCGAATTCCAAAAATATCAGTAGTTAACTGCATATGCTAAACAAAAGAAATAATAACAGTTTCTAGCGAAATCTTCTAGCTGTATTCCTAAGTTTTTGCACTACATTACAAAGACCAAGGCTGAAAAACTGTACTGGCAATATTGAATACACACATTGCAATCAATAGAATTAAAAAGACCAGTATGTACCACTGACGCTTTGTGTTAAATCACACAATATACGAGGGTGGATCTAAAAGTTCTAAGCCCGACCGAGAAAGTGAAAGAAAAGTGGATCTAAATCTTTGGTCGAAAATTTCGTGCCATCCAAATGTTTTTAAATTTGGAAATAAATGATAGTCCGAGGGGGCTAATAAGGCGGGTGGGGCGGCAGCAATTCGTAGCCACAATCATGGATTACAGACATTGTTTCAACCGAAGTGTGAACACGTGCATTTTCTTGATGAAACAAAACTTTCTTACGTAACATCTTTTATTTCTTCCCGGAGTCTTCGTAAAAGGTTACAATAATAACTAGAATTTATAGTTTGACCTTTCGGTAAATAATCTACAAAAATAATGCCCTTCACATCCCAAAAAACAGAAGCCATGACTTTGTTAGTCGACAAAACGACCTTAGCCTTTTTCGGAGTAGGAGAGTCTGATCTTTCCCACTGTTTGGATTGTTGCTTTGATTGAGGAGTATGGCGGTGAACCCAGCTTTCATCCATGGTAACAAATCTAGACAAAAGTCCTCGGGATCAGTCTCAAAAAGTTCCAAACAGTCTCGCGAAATTGTGTATCGAACTCGTTTTTATTCAGCTGAAAGTAACCTCGGGACCCAGCGAGCTGAAACCTTATGTAACCCCAACTCTTCAGTTATTATGTGTTGCACCCGGCCATAACTAATGTTTGTTATTTTAGCTATCTTACCAATGGACAAACGTCGGTCACCCAGTACGAGATCACAAATTTTATCGATGTTTTCTTTCGTGGTAGAGGATGTAGGCCTTCCACTCCTACGATCATCTTTAATGCTCTCACGACCGCGCTTAAACTCAGCTACTCACTTCTTGACACTGGAGTACGATGGAGCAGACTCCCCCAAAGTGCTCACCATATCTTGATGGATGTCTTTTGGTGATAGGCCTTTTTTATTGAGGTACTTAATGACTGCACGGTGTTCTATTATCTACATGATTGAAAATTGCGTCAGATTGCTTCAAGCAAGTAATCACATAATAATAATATGGATGGCGCACAATAAATCAATATGACACATACTAACAAATAACGGTAGATTTAAAAAGATGTCATAGCTCCATGTAGGTTAGGCCACGAACTTTTAGATCCACCCCTGTATAACACTTCATATTTAAAATACATATAGAATAATGTCAATTTTGTTTTGCAATGCTTATGACGTAATTTGAAATCCGAACTCTTACACAGACTAAAATATTTATTAAAACTTTAGCTCACGTTACCACATTTTAATAAGGCCTATAAAACAATTCACCAACTTCTACATAATACAGCTTATGTTAAATATTTTAAAATTATTTACCGTGGGAAAGAGAAAATCCTACGACAGTCGCTCGCACTACCTTACCTCTATAAAATAATTTACAAATTCAAGATTACAATACAATAATAACATCCATTTTGTTATGCATATGACGTAATATGAAATTCAAGCGTCTGCCAAAGTAAAATATTCATTCCTTTGTTTACCTGATATCAGGTGGAACAGCGGCTGTTTGGGCACATTTTAGAAAAACATTCGCCCGGCCAGTCTAACCTACTTTGCCCGTTTCAAAGCCCTACTACATCCACATGCTGCATTTGGAATAAATATTTTTGTCGTTCGCATGTCTTGGGCGTTACATATTTTTAAAAGACATATGGGGTCAGGACGATTGGGGAAGTAGGCGCCTTTCGTAAGTCTATCTCTAAAAGTTCAAAGGCTTGAACCATGGTGGGGAGGTCTAATGTCCTCCCCACCATGGTTCAAGCCTTGTCGTGGCGGTGGGGCTTAGTAGCCTGGGGTGAACCCAGGCGAAGCCAATTGAACCGAGGGGGATCTTTGCACCCCTTTTATAAGAAGAGGGGGCTTCAAGATCAAGAGGAAGAATCGTTCTCGGTACCCCTCGTATAAGAAGAGGGGACCTAAGAGCAACAGGAGGTGGCGCTTCTGCGCACGGGGCAAGGGGCGAGGATGGGAACCTCACCCCACTGCACTGTCCCAAAGTCGGTGGGGTTGTCCTGTAGTGCTGGGCAACCCCATCTGTGAAGGTGAAGTTGGTCCCTCAGGGGGCTGGCTAACCGTCGAGGTGCCCTGATGATTCTTGTTCCGGGGCACCTCACCAAGGGCGGCACTGATGGCACTCGCGGTGGTTTTTGTGGGTATTCGGCACTATCATGTGCCGCAAGTCCCAGACACCACTGGACCACCCAGGGCCAGTGAAGGCGAGTAAATGCGTTTCCCCGCGTCACCAAAAAAAAAAAGGACTAATGTCCTGGGCCCAGAGCATATTTAAGGATCTTTTTACAATTGATTGCAAATATCGCTGACCGCTTATATACTATACAAAAACGAAGCTGAATATATAAGCAGCAAACAGATAATTTGTTATCAGTAATTTGTTTTCGAAGAACAAACTTTCAAGTGGGTAGTACTTAGACATGTCCATACCAATCTCAGTTGTATTCTAATCACATCAGAAGGAAATAAACGTGTAGTCTGAAGTATACACATACTATTCATAGATGGCTGATACCCAAGGAAATATATGGGGTAAGACACGAAGACATCAACGCAGCAAATTCCTTAAATAACTATGTCGAACAATATCGGCCATGCTTTAATTCACGGAGACCAAAGTCGAATATTACTGGTCTGTGGTTTTTAATCTAACTCATGTAACGTTCGATTCCGACTGACGTTGAGTGAGACGCTTTTAACGATGTCAAAGTCTAGAATACTTAGGCGCTAACGGGTCCGTTACTCTCCGTGCAACGGTGACGGGTCGGTTCAGGTAGGGAATATATCGATCGGGTGGAATATGACTCTCGTGAATTGACATATTTGAAAATTTTGAACTGTCAGAATATTAGCGGTCACGCTGTCTATCTAAACGGTGCCAATGGCGGTCTATGGGATCAGCAGTCTATTAGACTGATGCCAATAGGATGTCGCTAAAAATATTGACAACTTCGCACGAATACACGAAAACATAAAAATTAGGAGCTTGTTATTGATTTGTAAAAGTATCTAGTGGTACAAAATCAAAACGAACCGTATAATGGGTCGGATGTGCACATGCCAAATTGGGCACTATGTGAATACAACTTTAAATCATGCGCGTAAGATTGACATTACAAAAATATGTTTAAATTATAAAAAAAATTCAAATAGAATCTACTGTGTAAGAACGGTTGAAACTTAAGTTATAAACCACATCCTTATTTTTCTGCACTGACATCTGGCTGTTCCACCAGACATTCTTAACACTTTTATATGCGTACTTTCTAAAAAGTATCTGCCTGGTTTGCGCCCCTAAACTTATTACATTATTAAGCATAATACCGCCGTAAAGAGACATCTTCAATGTCGCGTTTCGTGCGATTTGTGAGTGGCCCATAGGGGGGAGGAAGAAGGATGGCAACGCATCGGCATAGTAATTATGTGGATGTTCTTGGGCGTCGGTAGTCGTATAAAGGCTCCGATTTCCCGTTTGCCCCCCTGTTCTATAAGAGAAACCTATAAAAATGTGTGCACTATTTAATTGTACTGTCTAGAAAGAATAGTATTTGTGCGAGGCAATCAGAGAAGGCTTGATGCAAATAAGACAAGACGGTAACTCAAAGATGTCTTTAATTAAATCACTACTAATTAATTAAATGTGGCATTGGGATTGTGTACAAAGAACAGTTGGCCGATGGGATTTCAAGGCTTTATAGAATTTGAGAACACGCAAAATTCGTCGAACTGCTAACTTAAGCAGAAAGAAAGAATATATTTGTTGGCATACAGCTACATAAATTAGCTAAAAGTATAAATGAAGCTGAACAACATTACAAGCAGGTGAACACGAAAACTTATTTATTGAAAAGAATAAAAATATCACTTTTTGAACGTCAAGAATTAAATCTACTGCCGGCTCAACTCTAGCCCCACCCCGAGAACAATCTAGGAAACAAACTCAGCGGGTCGCAAGCTCGGCATTTGCTGGCATAACTGTCTGCTCCGGTCGTAATATATAATGGGAAGTCCTTTGGGGGTATGTTGTGAGGGAGGGCAACGCTGCGGATGTCAATCGGTGTCGGTCTTCGATTGTTTGTCGTCCTATGCTAAAAAACCGCTGGTGACAAGAACATGGAAATACATGAATGTGTCGCACGGCACACAACGGCATGTTGGCGTTTTCACAAACCTTGAGATTCTCATGTATAAATTATGGACGACCTCTCAATGACTACACTGTTTTTAGGGTCAATATTTTTGCACAAAGCAATTGACTCCTTTTTGCACAAAGCAATTGACTCCTTTTTGCACAAAGCAATTGACTCCTTTTTGCACAAAGCAATTGACTCCTTTTTTATATTTTCCTCTTTTATATATGGGCCATTAATAATAATGTCGTCCTAGCCGACTACAGCGGCCATCTCTATTGAGAAGAGCTAACTGCACGGGACGTGTTATAGTGCACATACAGACACCGGTGCATTCTCTATTCCTTCAATCTCCTATTCCGATGGGACGGCAATCCGACGCCCATTAACATCCGCACGTTAATACACGCATTGCACCCCTACAGCTCACCTCCCCCAAAGGGCCTCTCGAGCACATTAAACCATAGAAATGATATGTCGCGCACACATTACCAGTCAGCGAGTTACCGTTTCTTGTGTGTCTGTGAGTTTCCGGTGGCCAATTGGCTGCGAGGAAAGTAGGACAGTCATCAAGTGGCTTCGATTGCCCGTTTCTGTATAAAAAAAATGATCGTAGAAATAGTCCTGCCAAGAAATATAATGAAAAAACCTCATGCTACAGAGGTGAAAGTCTAGCCGAGGCCAATGAACATCTACACAAATATAGTTACTCAAGTGGTCACGGGCCCAGGGAGGCGCAGTGGAACCCACATGTACACGTCATAACATAGAACTCAATTATAATGCTCTTTCTTTACTCAAATTCATACACCTCCGCTATCCGATGAAGCTGTTTAGTTTTGTTACCACAGTATAAGTTCTGGTCCGGATAAAAGGAACCCCTGTCGACAATACTGGCGGCCCATTTAGTGAGCCGACAGCATACAATGTCGTAGTCGTTTTATACAAATCGCCATTACGGCTAGCCATTTCTAAAAACAGGGTCCTTTTGTTTTGTGGCGGGCTAACGATTGAACATGTTGAATACGAGATTGCGTGATATTTAATAAACCTTGTATTATTTAAATAGAGAGATTTCTTTATGGGATTCCGTGCCCAAAGTGTCAAATACGGGACCTATTATTGTGAGCCAAACTCCGAACAGTCGTCGAGCTTCGTGCTCCGATTATTCGTCGAGCTGCGGTCCAACCAGTCGTCGAGCTTCGAACTATCGTCGAGCTTTGCGCTCCGAACAGCCGAGCTTAGCGCCCCAAACAGTCGTCGAGCTCCGTGCTTCGAACTGACGTCGAGCTCCGAGCTCCGATCTTTCGTCGAGCTTCGCGCTCCGTACAGTCGTCGAGCTCCGTGCTTCGAACTGACGTCGAGCTCCGAGCTCCGATCTTTGGTCGAGCTTCGCGCTCCGAATAGTCGTCGAGCTTCGCGCTCCGTACAGTCGTCGAGCTCCGTGCTTCGAACTGACGTCGAGCTCCGAGCTCCGATCTTTCGTCGAGCTTCGCGCTCCGTACAGTCGTGGAGCTTCGCGCTCCGACAACACATAAGCCATGATGGCGAACCCGCAAATTATTGCGGCCCCGTTACCGAGGGGATAGTCGTCCCCTTGCGACCCTACCCCAGTTATGAGGTCCGCCTCGATGCCCGTAACCCTCACAGATTCTGTGAAGATGACCAGCAGTGATTATTGAGACACCGCTCTCCGTCAATCCGTCTGTCATCGGGCTACATCTCATGAACCATGCTAGCTAGGCAGTTGAAAATTTCACAGATGATATATTTCTGATGCCGCTAAACAAACCAAGAAGCAGAATAAAGTAATTATTTAAGGGTTTATACCCCCACACCATACAACAAATGTGTTTCTTACGAATTTTTGTAGATAATGGTACGGAACTCTTCGTGCGCCTGCTGGTTTTTGCTGTACAGAGGGAAACGACCAATTGTAGCCATTTGGTCGCTGCCGATGACCATAAATGTCCGTCTGGCAAGAGGTTCCTTATTTAGCTGCAGAAATTATTAATACAACCGAACTTGAAATTTATGATTATCATATTTTTTAAATCCGTAAATTATATCCGTATTATTTAAGATTTCGTGAAATACCCGTGCGTAGCCGGGACGTACTGCTAATATGTTATATGCATGTACGAACAGGTAAAATAGCGTTAGAAATTAGGAAACTGACACGTGGCAGGACATACCCGCATTAATTTGCTCCTAACCGGCGTGTTTGTGGAGAATGTTTTTTTTATAAATAGGAACATTAAAGGGGGGTCATACCAGAAATCAAAGCCAAAAACAACTACCGACGCCCTTAGACAGCCGCATTATTATTGTCATGCGTATGCGTTACCCTCCTATACTCCACCTCTCCTTTGGGCCACCGGCTACTCATATACTGCACGAAACGAAACCGCATAGCTATCATTTTCCGGCAGCGCATTTGGAGTAAAACAGAGTCTGTAAAGCTGCGACCCTCTGTTGCCTCTGTCTATCCCTTTAGGCAGATGGCGTGAACGCGACGTGAATATGTATGTGTTGTTGTAGCATTGTTTACAACTTAAGACAACCAGGGTCGAACGCGAGGCATGTGTCAAACGACATGTCACCTCTACACGACGGCCATTTAGAAATTAATATCTTTCCCGTTCCCTTTACCCCCGCGGAACACATTAAACACATGCAAATGGATGGTGATTTGCTAGCAGACCCCAACTTCAAATGTTGAAGTTATGGGACCGACCCTGTAGCCAAATATTTATGTTATCAGGATCGAGTATGTATCTCAATTGACGAAGTTTTGACAAATTCAGTTTGTGTATTAGTCTAAAACCATTTCGCATTTCGTACGTTATGTACCTATGCAATATTTCTTAGGTTGCGAGTTAAAATTTTAGACAGAAGTTAGGAAATATGTATACAAAAAACTGGCTAAGAGCGTCTCGGATTCGCCTATGAAGGGTCCCGTAGTAGCAAAGAAAAAAACGCATATGTCTTAAACTACCAAATGTGTCTCTCGAACTTTTGTAAGAATTTGTGCCATAATGCATTGCATCGGAATTGGGCCAGCGCGAAAAGTGACATCTCCGGTGTCGCGTTTTGTGTGGTTTGTAAGTAGCCGGTGTCCGAATGTGGGTGGGGTGAAAAGGAGGGCAACACATCGGCATAGTGGGCATGTGGATGTTTATGAGCTTCGGTAGTCGTATAAATGATCCGATTTCTCGTTTGCCGTCGTCGATTTTGCTCAAATCAATTGTTTGGCGTTTTTATTACTTCCTTTAATCTCTTTCTACAATTTTCCCTTAATTTAAGGACGGAACTTTTTACCACTTTATAAGCAAATATCTCACGAAGTATTTGTATAATCAAATATTTTGTTAGGAAACTCCATATCATTTACATGGATCTATACAATATTATTTCGCAATTAAATGTATGGAGTGCCTAACAAATTTATTTTTCAAAATCATACTTGTTTTTAAAGCGGTATATACAATAAAAATTCCAAATTTCAAATATACAGTACGCAGTGACATCCATAAAGTTTTTCGATTTTTATTTCGCATTTTGCCATTTGGCAACCCTAAAAATGGATTGTGGAAATATTTCCGAATACTGTTAGTCAAAGATGATGGTTATTCCCATAGACAGCTCAAGAACAATATCTATTGTGGGTGGGAAAGCTATGAACCCTAACGGGTCCAGGGATGTAACGGAAATTTTCTAGTTTTTCATCGTACATACCTCCGACATAATTTGAAGCACTCTTCGGTTAAAGATGTCATGCTACATTGCATCTAAATTAAGCCGGCACGACCGGGGACGGACCTCTCGCGCACATGATACCAACAGTAAGTGACAGCTGTGCCACCGCATTTCGTGCGGTGTGGGAGTTTTCGGTGGCCGATCACCATTCACCAATGATACAGCTTTCAAAATTTCAATATCCACATGACATACGCCTTAGCTGATCGTCCATAGCACATTAGCCTTGGTGTTCACTGAAGGAGGCCCGCGTCCAGTGGTGATGATGATGACACGCCCAAGCCCAAAGCCACTAAAACGCTACAAAGTTAAAACATAACACCAGAGCAATAATATTAAGAATAATGTGGTCCTAGCAGAATTTCGGCTACGGCGGTCATCTCCATAGGGACTAGGTAACTGCGCAGGGCATAGTATAGTGCACAAGTTCCCTGTTCCCTCATCCTCATATTCTGATGGAACGGCAGTCCGACACGACGGAAGAGAAATCAGGCGCAGGACCGACGGCCTAACGTGCACTTCGAGGCACGGGGTGTTACACCGCCAACTTCCTGACTTCGGTCTGTTATTAGAAATTGAAAATACTTTGTGGTCCGACTCGGAACTCGAAGCCGGACAGTCGTGAGCTGTGGTTGAACATGCTTACTACTAGACCACGAGGCAGTCAAAGTTTAGAGCAATAAAAATAACGGAACATCAAATTCCTCGTTTATGCCTACAACTGGTTATAAACTTGCGAACCAAATTAACATATTAAATATTTGTTTGACTCGTCTAAATGGGCAGACGATATACTTGATCCGCCAACGAACTTTGTTAAGGTGGCCCGGTGCCGCTGGATGCAAGTGGGTCGTGGCTCGTGGCCGTGACCTACGCCATGGGAGAGGAGGATGTCCAGCAGTGTACGTAGTCCGGCTGATGATGATGACACTTGATCTGGACTGATTCAAATAACAGTCTCGGAGAACATGTTGAGCTGTTTTCGTAAGTCCTGCGGCAGATTTCTGTCCGGTCGAGTCCAACTGCCATCCCATTCCAATAAGGGAAGGTAGAGTACACTAGTAGGACGTAGTGCCATGCTGCCAACGGGCCTACCTCTCACCTATGTAATGCCACCGCAAATGACAGCCATGCTGCCAGGTTTCGTTATTCTTGTGTTTTGTGTTTCCAGCGGCCTATTGGAAGGTAGGATGGCAACACGCCATAACAAACTTTTTTTGCGTCTTCATTTGGGCACTATAATATTTAGCTAATCTCCATAGAAGCCTCCTTAGCTGAAATTGGGCTAGAAATTCGTGGGGCGGAAATTGACGAGGCAACCCCGTCTCCATCGTAATCTGGTCACTAAACCGGCTAGTATTTACTACTCGTGTCATAGTTCGGTTTCATTTAAATGCAAATCGAAAGCACGGGCTTTAGTGTCAACTGTCAAGCCGATACGATCCAGAGCCCATTTCCAAATAAAAATTGCCTATATTAGATGCGCGCCCAGGCTTCTCACATGAGTTAGGAGTCCTCATAGGAAAATGAAGCGCGGAACTAATTTTGATCGAAAGAATAGTACCCATGACAGGGCCAGTTTTGAAAAAAGAACAGTACGATATGGTTTTAATTAGCTGTTGAATAATATAATTTGTAGATATTAATTACTAAAGGTGTGTGCCGAGAAACACATTGAATAATTGTATTTTAAAAGATTTTTTACTACTGGAAAGTGTAACATAACAGTCCAGTAAATAAACATAACAATAAATCGATTAACGGTTCATATTGTTAATCGATTTTACATTTCATTTTCTCAAAATGGATTAAATAGATACACAGCAAAAACTTCTATGTTCCTTAAACACTTCTAATATGTGTAAACTAAGCTAAACAAAGATAACAGAAAACACAGAAAAGATAGGACGTGAGTAGCGCGGCCGCTGACAGACCAGGTTAAGAAATGAAATATCTCTATTCACTCTTAACTGTTGATGTGTCACTATTGATAAATTTCGTTATACTGTGGCATCCCTTAGCTACCAAAGTGCATGCAATAGCGCTGGTACTTACGTTACACACACAGAGCTGGATGCAAGAGGAAAAAGAACTTGAAATGTCACACAAACATGAAAGCGAAACTGACTTATTTCTGGTGTGGAAATAGCTATTAATAGCTTACTTGTCTAGTTTCTAGCCCTTTTCGGAGTGCGAGTGGGGTAGTCATGGGGTAGTGGGGTAGGTCAAAAAGGCGCGCAGTCAAACTTTTAGCGAACAGTTCACAAGGCCCACTTGACCTATTTGGCAGATATTCAATTACCAATCATTAAAATTTGACCGCATTAATCGAAAACAAATGCCAGTGTCCTTGTTTAGTTTACAGTATAAAAAATTAGGTTATTGTTACTAATCTCGGCAAATAATGACATTCAAAATTTTATGCGGTGAAAAATCACATAAATCCAGTACATGTCTTTGTATATATTGTATGTATTGGCATATATTATATGCGATTGTTTTAGTATGTACTCAGCACAACCCCGTGCCGCAAGCCCCATAAACGGGGTGACAGTGATGACGGGGCTAAATGCGTTTCCCTGCTTCAACAACAACTAAGAAGAGACAATGCAAAGCTGCAATGTTACGGAATTGGGCCCGCACGACCAGGGAGGTACCACTCGATCACATGATACCGGCATAGTGACATCTTCGGACAGCGGAGTCTCGGTAATAGGATCCCGTATTTTACCCTTTGGGTACGAAAAAATAAACACTGGAGATCCGTTGACGCCTCAGCGCCAACTTAAAAAAAAACCCATACGGACTCTCACAAACCGCACGATACGCGACACCATAACTATAACGACGGCATTATATAGGCGATGTACCTCCACGGTCGTGCGTCATTTCGCCTTGCAGCTGCCATAAATTTTTTTCAGGGAGCTAGCCAGCATTCCGAACCTTACGATGCCTTACATAGATATCTGCACAATTGTAATGCATGTTGCTCCTTCCCTCCAACGGATCACAGGAAACTCACAAACCTGCACAAAACGCGAGTGCATAGGTGTCATATACGTAGCCATGTACTACTAAATGCCATGTAAAATGGAATCACAACATCAATTATCTATTCTCGTGATCAATTAGCGAGGGGCCTTGTTAATACAAGAACTTGTTTACACAAATGTACATGTTTCTATTGTCTGTGAGCTACTACTTACAATACGTTTCGCGCTATCTGTGTGTGATGCCGTATGCAGGGCAGATTTGCCTTCGAGCAAACAATCACTTCCTAGGCCATTATGTAGTGACAGAGGGGCGGGGGAGGCTCTACTCTACTACTAATATTTGACCGACTGGGGAAGTACCTCTTCCACACATACCGCCGCAAAGTGACAACTTCGCTTTCGTGCGTGCTGTTCGTTAGTATCCGGTGGCCCCCAAAATGAATATGAGGAGTGAAATCGTGTGAAACAGTAACCGGTCGATGGTAACGCCCGCGAGAGCCTTTCACTTACTCTGTTAGCAATGAAATGGCAATGGGCTGATCACAAACTCAGAAGATCAGATGGCAGATGGGCTGGTAAGGTTTTGGAGTGGAGGCCGCGTTTAGGAAAAAGAAGTGTTGGTCGACCTTTCACCGGGTAGGAAGACGATCTCCGTGCAGTAGTTGGTCCGGGATAGATGCGAATAGCAGGAGATCGGCCGTCTTAGCGTTCACTGAAAGAGGCCTGTATCCAGCAGTGGACCGATAAGGGCTGATATTGATGATGATTATGATGTGGAAGGAGTACCAAAACCCTCCGACTGCACCTTTACACAATAAAAAACAAATCTTGTAAAATCAGCTCATTTAAGAAACTTAATAAATTATTTATTGTCGAATAATCTAGACAGCAAACAAATTTTAGTTGCGATAAAATTCTGTAGCTGTACCAGGTATATCTGCCACATTTTACACTCATTAATCTTATCTAGTTTCCAAATAAAGCCAGACATTACATCATGCTTTAAACATATTCAGTGCCAAAGTTGTGTACGCAGTTTATGTGACATAGTTAGCGTCATTGATGCATTGTAGAAGAATTGGGCCAGCACCAGCGAGGACTCGCATATCAGCGTGTATTGATGTCTTGAGTTTATGCGAATATTACTTGTTACAATGAAATTACTTTTACGGTTTATTTAATTATTTAACTAGCCCGACGTTTCAGAAGCATTACAGCAACCATGGACACGAGTGGACTGAGATGACAGATGTCCACATGTCAAAAGTTATTAAAAGCGCCCGAAGAATCATAATTATTTAGTTGTTCCGATGTAGGAACTGAGGAAGGCCAAGATTGATATATCATGATCAGTCTGTCGGACGAGGGTGTCAAGAGTCTTCGCTACCGGCGTGTCTGTGTATAGAGAGTAATGAATGTGGAGGAGGCAAGGCAGGTATGTAAGGATCGTGATGTGGCATTCCGTTCACTCTGCCTACCCCATTAGGGAGCTGGTGTGAAGGTGTTGTTGTTCCGATTAATGTAAACAGTACTTATTATATCTTCCTGTCTTGAGGTGTTATGTATAGTTTTTGATTTGATTATGTTCACCACTGGGTCCCAAGCAGAGAGAAGAACCCAGCCATCTTCTCTACTGAAATATGGATGTTTTTTAATTTCAACAGCCTCACGGATCATCCTTGACAGGAACCGGTGTTCTCTTTGTGAAATCGAATGTAACGACGGAGACCAACTTCAGCATACACATACACATACACATACACATACAGATATCTGGGTATGTCAAATTTCTATAGTCATTATATTGTGTAAGTGGGTAATGGAGAATGAAAATAGAAATAATGTATTCTATTCTACTCTATCAATATATGTATCTTCGTGGTACATATTCGTGGGATTTGGGGCTTCTGGATTGTCCATAGAGTCCCGTCGCTCACATGATATCGCTGCGGATGGCATTTAGTTGCGCCGGGATTCATCGGTGTTTTGACTGCTGGTATTGTATAATGTACAGTTATTAAATGACCGCTTGTCTGCCTGTTAGACTGGTTGGCCCAGTTGGTAAAATGGCGGTTAAATCGCGTGTTACGCCAGAATTCGCAGGTTCGAATACCGTCTAGGTCGTGGATATTTATGTATATAAAATAAAAAGTGAAATATATTTCCATTGTCTAGTGGCTGTCCACAATGACTTAGCACAGGGCTAGACTAACGTTCCCACCATGGTTCAAGCCTTGTCGTGGCGGTGGGGCTCAGTAGCCTGGGGTGAACCCAGGCGAAGCCAATAGAACGGAGGGGGATGTTCTTTGTACCCCTCATATAAGAGGGGGCTAAAGAGCGGGCGAAGGATCGCTCTTTGTACCCCTCTCATAAGAAGAGGGTACAAAAGAGTAACAGGAGGAGGCGCTTTGGCGTATGGAGCAAGAGGCGATGATGAGAACCTCATCCCATTGCACTGTCCCAAAGTTGGTGGGGTTGTATTGTAGTACGGGACAACACCATCCGTGGAGGTGGAGTCGGTCCGTCGGGACTGACTAGCCGTGGAGGTGCCCTGATGACTCGTTGTTCCGGGGCACCACACCACAGGCGACACTGATGGCACTCGCGGTGTTTTTAGTGGGTATTCGGCACTATAAAGTGCCGCGAGCACGCGGCACTGAACACGCCTCGAGACAATCGGGCCACAAACTCACCGACAGACTCGACCCGCAGGTCTCGCGCGATCACGTCATTCCAGACGAAGCGGCCGGCTCCCGTGAATACTCGCAGGGATATGCTCTGCTGTGCTTGCAGGCGCTTCCTCTGGGTCGGGGAGGTGAGCGCATACTATGCCGGGGCTGCGTGAGTGAGTCGCGTTCGGATGTACGTCTTGTATATCCCCAGTTTCGTGCGTAGTGGAAGCTCGGATGCGAGTAATGGTCGCAGTAGGGCGCGGGCTGCCTCGCCTGGTTAATCGCTCGATCAACCTGCGAGCCCATCCGCAGCGTGCTATCAATGCTGCACCCGAGGTACACGACCGGTGACCTCCAAGCCAACTCCTGGCCACTCAACTTCAACCGCCCCGGCATGTTGCGCCGCGTGCTGACAAATAGGTATGCTGTTTTCTCCACGTTGACAGACATCTCCATTTGTCTAGCCACTCCGGCAGTCGATCCACCAGCCGCTGCATTCGCCCAGCTGCTAGCTCCGGCTTACGGGCACTGTCGACAGCGAACAGCGCGAGCATAACATCCTTTTCGCCCTCTCCCAGTGGGTTGTTGAGCGTCGGAATGTCGTTGGTATAGGCCGCGTAGAGGCAAGGGGACAGGCAACTGCCCTGCGGCACTCCAGTACGTATATCCCGCGGGGAGAATATCACCTCTCCACCGCTACCCGGAAGGTTCTCCCTTCCAAGAACGACCTCACTAGTCGCACGAGAGCCAACGTGACGCCGGCGTCCATCAACTTGACCAGGAGGCCCGGGTGCCACACCCGCTCGAAGGCCTTCTCCACGTCGAGAAAGACTCCGACCGAGTGTCTCCCCCTATTCATCTTCGTGTCCAAGTGATGGAGCACCCGCGCCAGCTGCAGTGTGGTCGTGTGGTCGCCCCGGAAACCGAACTGCTCGTCCCTTATTGGGACGTACAGCTTCAGTCTCCGGAGCAATAGCCGCTCGAACAACTTGGCCACATGCGACAGCAGAGTGATCGGCCGGTAACTTCCGGGTAGGTTCCGAGACTTACCCGGCTTTGAGAGGACGACGATTCTCCCTTCCTTCCAGATATCCGGAAAGTGGGACGTGAGGAGAACGCCGTTAGCTATCCTGGTGAGAGCCACGGCTGTGCGCCACGGCTTCATCACCGGTGCTATGGGGGGATGTTGTCGGGCCTAGTGATGTGCGCCTCGAGAGGCGAAGGTTTGAGTCGGTGAGTGGACCGATAGTGGTCTTCGACCTGGTGAGTCGTCTATTCAGGGCTGAGGGATGTATCGTCGGCGCCAGCTGGAGCGATGGTTCGCTCCCAGCTGGCCCCTCGACAGTCCTTCGCTCTTGCAGAGACGATTGAGATCGGCCTTAATCAGCGGGCAGCGGGTCGGGCCCAGAGCCTTTTCCTACACAGATCAGACAGGAGGTCGGGAGGAAGGTCACTTCGACGGCGCGCTTTGACCGTTGTGGTGGTGGTCGCCGCGGCCTGTGCCTCCTGGATTTTGTGGGGTGATGGGCTCGCAGGTTGATCGAGCTTCCACCTCCCCCGCGGTTTCGACCTGACCGTCGATAGTGAATTTGGCCATACGGTCTCTGAAGACCTGCCAGTCCACACTCTGCCCGGTCCGTTCCCGCTCCCTTTCGACCGCCGTCGAGTGTAACGTGATTAGGACCAGTAGGTGCTGCGTGTCCAAGTACAGCACTCTTCACTTCACACTGGACATGGAGTCATAGTCCATGTCCAGTGTGAAGTGGAGGTTGTTGTGGATGACGATGTCCAACACGTCCGGGTTCCGCCGGTGATCCGTTGGAACGTAAGTTGGGCAGGGGGGGCCCTGCACCGTGTATCCCCGTCGTTCTGAATCTACCTGCAGTCTGGCGCTGGTGCGGTTGATGGTGGACGATCCCAAAGCGGTGTGCTTGGAGTTCAAGTCACCCGCAACCAACACCTGGCCCCAGTCACCCACTACGCGATGGACGTCGGTGAGGTCGAAACAGTGTGTGGGAGTGCACAACTACTCCGGTTGTGTTCATGTCGGTGAAGGGGATGAGATCCAAGTCGACGTGAACGATGTCCCGCCTAACAAGCACTGCCGTACCTCTGTACGCTCTGCCGCTCGGCGACACCTCGTCTTTGCGATACACGGCACAGTTAGCCATCTTGAGGTCTTGCCAGGCCTTAGGGTGACTGGCTGCAATGCGCCTGCCCTCTCAACGGCCTGGCGGGTTGGATCCTCCGCGCTCGGGGGAGGGAGAATCGGCGGTGCGGCCCCTGGAGGTTGAGCATGCTCCAGCGGGCGTTTCGGCTGCCTCTTGCGAAGCTTCCTCTTCTTGGGGGCGGGGGAAGCGCGAGGTCTGGCTATTGGGAGGTTCGCCGGTGTCGACAGCGTCGGGCCTGGTCGGTAGTTGACTCCTCCGCCAACGACTCCGCAGGTGGGGACTAGGGGGACTGGGTTCCCAGCCTTCTCCTTCGGGGCTAGTTCCTGCTTGACCCCGGGTTTAGTCGGGATCAGCGGACTGAGCTTAAAGCCCCTGAGTCTGTCGAATTTACCGGTGGCAGTTCGTGGAGGAGTGATCGAAGTGCTGGCAGCGATGGCATACATCCATTAAGGAGATGGCGTGAAGATGTGTTGTTGTTGTGTCATTATTGACGTGTTCCTTCTATTTTCTAGTTTATTTACCTGCCATGGTACTCTGTGATGGTGGTGTTACATCCCCGTGGCGTCCAAAGCAAGGGAAGCCATCCTACGCCTGTATTCTCTCCGGTCGTATCGTACTGCCGTCCCATCGCAATAAGAGGAGGAGGGAATATATAGTGCACATACCTCTGCGTACACACTTGTAAACTAATATGCCGTGCACACATGGCTCTCCGTAGAGACAGCCACTGTAGACGAGATTCGGCTATAAGGCTTTTGTCCCAGCTCTGTAAATATATTTAACAGGCTGAATTAAAAAGAACAAGATAAAAAGAAACCAAAAAGATGGAAATATATTTTTTTCTACACCCATGGGAATTCATATCTATTCCCGTAACTTTTGTGTTAATCTGGGTTCCACCTTTCATTTTAACAACTGATCCAGCAATTTTTCGCGAGTACCTGCTTTTCGCAACCATATTTTGTGCAACTTCTCAACTGTGGTATAAGTCGTGTGGTGATCAATAATGGAGCCCGGTCTGTAATGTAGATGAGTGTTTACAATGTACTGGTAATTTATATTATTTTGCTAAACTTTACCAACTCTAGTTTTCATTAGATTTTCTCTCCACTTTCATAAGTAAACTGTAACGAGAAGTTAACGCCAACCTACCCTAATCTGGTACCAAATTAACTGTTTTCTGCGACACTTTACCGGACGCAATAGGTGATAGGCGCAGCAATACCTGCGTGTAATAAAATCTGTTTTACACTCGCAGTTAGCGCTCGTGCGTCAAATAAAATTCTGTATGTTCGCCTTTCCTCCCTGTTTTAAGTTCTATGGATGGAAGTATGTTACACAAGAGAGAGATAAAAGGTAGCTACAATGTAACGAATTTTGATATGTTGTGTTTTGGTTTTTCTCTAAGAGGTAGTGCCATGCTGCATGCCAGCCGAATTAATCTGGAAGGACCGGGGAGGTACCTCTTGTTTGTAAGTAGCCGGTGCATTATAGTATGCATACGTATACATACATGCCTCGTTGGGGCGGGTGGAGATGGGGTGAAGACGGTTTGAATGTGCGAATGTTAATGGGTGTCTGTAGTGGCTTCGATGCTTCGTTTAGCCCCCTATGCTATACAAACAAAAATTACGGCACCTCCGCACAGATGAATATTCGCAGCTCGATACATTTCTCGTTTCAGATTTTCGCGAGCCGAATATTAAATATCCAGGACGGCGCTGTCATGGACCTCTAAATATAATTTCATAAAAACATACGTGTGTGCTTTAGACCACACGACTGAAGTGAAACTTAAAACTTAACTTTATTTCATGCACTGGCTGAGAGGAAGAGAGGAAGAAAATGTATGCTCGAACCTCTCTCTCTTGCCCCTATTACTGTAGAGTAGCTGCGAGATATTAAGCGGGAGTAGTTTCTTATACTATAAAGTGTTACGGTGGCGGGGAGCCGCTGGATGGGAGTAGTTCGCGACCATGACCTGTAGCGCCCTATGGAGGAGGTCGATGTTTAGCAGTGGCCGTCATCCAGCTGATAACGATGATTAAAATAAAGGGCAAACGAGCGTTTTGATACGGATACAGTCTAGATTTATACGGGCGTCTCTCACACATGTTATACAGACACTTAGTGGAGGTCTACACTGTAGTCCAGCAGAAACTCAAACACGTGACAATCAGAAAGTTGTGCGGATTTCTTTGTCACGTTCCCGGTCACGCCGGACCAATCCAGTGGCGCACTATATTAGGCTATCAATCTATTGCCACAAGTAGAACGTCTCTGCTGCACTATACACCCCCAGTGCGCTAATCTTACAATGATCACATAAACCCATACAATTTAGTCCCATGAACTGTTCTGGTAGTAGCCGCCAGTAGTAGGCCCAAAAGATTCTTACTGATGATTTACATCTGCTCTCTTAACCTTTAACGTTTAAATTCTTCAATGTTAAATAGAGACATTGTTGAGTATTCCTGGCGGGCTTTTGTACGTTTCGAAAGCAGCGTTGACTAAAGTGAGTATTGGCAAGATCTTGCGACCGTGCGAACTACCAGATGCAGGTTGAATATCAAACCGAGGTTAACAATAGATAAGAGGCCGTGACTCATCATTTTTTTACAGGAAACCGATGCAGATCCAGTATGCCATGAGTCGATTTGTCAAGATTTGTTTATGCCCAATAGTCCCGATGAACAGGAGGCAGGCAGAAGTGGACTCCTTTGTAGAAGTGTGATCGGATTTTGATCTCCGAGTGATCACCGGTAATATTATTATTTATCGCGATAAAATACATCATCATCATTATCAGACAGACACAGGCCTCTCTCAATGAACGCCAAGACGACCGATCTCCTGCCACTCGCACCCATACCGGACCGGCTACTGCACGGAGATCGTCTCTCCACCTGGTGAACGGTCGACCAACACTTCGCTTTCCTAAACGCGGCCTCCACGCTAGAACCTTACTGGCATATGTGCCATCTGTTCATCTGAGTGTTTGACCAGCTCATTGCCACTTCAGCGAGCCTATTCGTCGCGTGATACTTTTGTTCTGTCTTATGACGTAGTCACGAATTCTGTCGGACAGAGAAACGCCCAACATAGCACGTTCAATAGCCGGTTGAGCTACCGCAAGCTTGCGGACCAGTTCTAAATTAAGAGTTAAGAGGCCATGTTTCGGCCCCGTAGGTCATCACGAGGAGAACGCATTGGTTGAAAACTTTCGTCTTCAAGCTCTGCGGTATAGACGACGTGAGAATGTGAATTCCGGAATGCTACCCAACCCAACTGAACGCTACTATCGGCTTCTTTCTCAGTTATCTACCAAATTACAATAGTTGCCCGAGGTAGACGTCTTCGTCTACGACTTCGAGAATAGCACAATCGACGCTGACCGGCCTAGGGGAATTTGTTTTTTCATTGATTTTTTTTTGCCTTGTCTAAGTTCATCCTAAGGTCAATGTATCGGGATGATTCATTTAGGCTGTGCAACATTGTATATTATAAATGAATGCGTTTCATATAGATCGATTCGTCTATAACATCTGGGATACGCCGTCCACGTATCGTTGGAACAACCCTAGTAAATGCGTGCTATGCTAGCTTTTGTGGATAACGTTCACAAGTCCACAAGGGAACCAAAGGCAACAACACGCGGTGATTATAATAAGAAATATTCACTACGAAGCGACCGAAGCCGCGTGGAGCACTAGTATCAACTGTTATCTAAAATTACGTCCATCACGAGAAATTCAGCTGACGTCAAGGAGCGGCCATTCACCCCGTCCCAGTAACCTGGAAGGATTACACCGAACAGAGTCCCTCATTAAGGCTAAAAAACGGCTCATATTTATGCGGACTGGCATACGGTTTGATCCGTCAAGTGTATTCAGATTACACTATTTTACATCAAGAGCGGAATCGCAGTTTTGTTTGGCTAGTGACTGATCTGATAAACGGGCAAACTGATCACCTGTAGACAAGTGATACACAGATCGGCCAGCTGAGATATCCCGCCACAACGAGGTCCATTGACCACCCGGACACATCAAATCGCCCAAAAGGCAACAGAAATGTTTGGTAGGTAATAGCGACACGCAATATTACGTGAGCGAGAGGTCCCTTCGGGCCGGCTTAATTTGACTGCATTTCGGAAGCCACCTGGTAATTTTTTATCATTTGCTATTACATAAAACAAAGGCTTAAGGGGGGGGGGGGCATAAGCTATCTTTCTGTATGAAAATTATTCAGGCGGTTCTCACGCATGAATAACTATTCACGAGGAAGGTTTTAGTGTATAATTTATAAACGGACGAAGCCGGGGTTGATCGCTTGTTGTAGTATATATCTAATAGGTAAATAAAAATCTCGTGTCACCGTTTGTGTTCGACTTGCTCCAATTTTCAAGAATTTGGTGTATCGTATCTAACCGATTTTTATGAAATATTTTGTGAATTTATAGGAGTCGGGATGAACAATTGAAATGTACATGAAATCCTATTGTCATACCAGTCCCGTCTCATACGTACTGTGACAAATTTGCACATTTCCCGTCAGTATTTAAAATGTATCGCTCCAATTCATCATCATCATCATCAGCCGGACGACGTCCACTGCTGGACACACCCTCCCCACGGAGCGCCGCAGGTCGCGGCCACGAGCCACATGCATCCAGCGGCACCCCGCCACCTTAAACGAGTCGTCAGTCCGTCGCCCCCGTTGTAATTTATTTGTTAGTTTACCCTCTCCAAATTATGATAGCCTAAAACACTATTACGTACGTAAAGGGAGCAAGAATACCTTCCTGGACATGGTCTCTTATGATAAGTACACTTCTGCTTCTATGTAATTCATAATTCGGCCAGATATATGTTCCTAGTATTATTATAATTGACTAGCTGTCACCCGCGACCTTGTCCGCATGGACTAGAGACAAAACCACGTGCTAATATTATTTCTATAGCCTAAGTATTATTCTGATGTACGACAAACCAACGTCTATCGGGACAACTAGTTATCAATAATCTATATAAGGATTTACTATATAAGTATTTACTTTGATAGTTTGCCCCATCTTTGGCTACATTATTGATAATTTCATAATGATCAATAACGTTTTAGGAAGTATTAAGTAGCCTATATCCATCAGAGATAACGTATGACTGTAATTGTAAAATAATTTTTCAAACCGGTTCCGTAGTTTCGGAGGCCTGTTCATTGCATACAAAACAAACAAACAAATGTGTCCTTTTTATAATATTAGTATAAAATTGGACAGTAGGTAAAAAGGCAAACGAGTAAAACGGAGGCTTATTACGACCACCGACGTCCATAAACATCAGCATAATTACTATGTCAATAGCTTTCCTTCCACCGCCCCTCAAGTGGGCTCCCACCTACCCACAAACCGCAAGAAACGCGACTCCGCATATCTTACTTTACAGCGGGCAATGTAAAAGTCATTTACTTGTGTAAACTTTAATATTGCATAGATAACATTGTTATGAAAAATGTTTCCCAACAGCCGGCCAATACAATTAATTCTTCGAGTATAGTTAGCACACCATAGGACCCTTCAGCTACTAGCACCGTGCAGTTTCACCCGTTTAACTCCGACCTTCCTGACGGTAGCGTCGTGGTGTAAAGCCCATAACAAACCCTCATCAATTTAGCAATCACATATAAAAATATCTTATGGTTTCAGAGATTGTGACAAACGAGCAGACGGAACTTTTTGGTGACTACGGGGTGTACCTCTCGCTCACATGATGCCACCAAGTGACGGCTCTGGGGCCGTTTTTCTTGCTTATTGCGAGTATCCGGTGACCCCTTGATACGGCAAATGAAAGTAACGCATCTGCATGATCCTGTGTATGTAGCAAATATTTCGGCTACAGCGTCCATCTCTACTGGGCAGAGCAATCTGCGCGGGACATATTATAGTGCACAAGTGTGTGTCCAGGCTCAAAGTTCACTCCCTGTCCCCTCATTCCCTTACTCCTATGGGAGAGATCGACACGATTGGAGTACCTCGCCCAGGACCAGGACCGACGGGTCAACGTGCTCACCGAGGCGCGCGGTTGTTGCACTGCAAACCTACTGACACTGTTGTTAGAAAAATCTTATTAACATTTCTGCTTGGTCTGACCCGGAATCGAAACCGGGACCTCACATCTGTGGCTAAACAATCATACTACTAGACCACGAGGCGGTAACCTTGATATTAAGGTGAAAACTATAAGCTACAAAATTAGAATGTGTGTAATGAAAGTCAAAGTAATTGTCTACAAAACTGTTGGGTTCCGCTTCTAGTTGTAACCGCCATTGATTTACAAAAATACCTAGATACACAGTCAGCGTCTCAAGCCGTCCGTATGTATAGACAAGCATCACCCCGCGGCTTCACCCGTGTAACTCCGGTCCTGTTAGTCGTAGCGTCATGGTATATATATATATATATATATATATATATATATATCACCTATAGCATTCTACGAATAAATAGACTTACTCAACACATACACTCAAAAAATATTCTTCAGCACGTGTCCTTTGTTCTGCACTTTGCAAAAAAACCGTGCACGTAATGTTCACATTGCAAAAAGTTTTCTTTTTATAATTTATAGGCTTGCGTTTGGCCTCTACATCACCTGATGGAAAGTGACGAAGAAGCCTACGATGCACCACGCTTGCCTAGAAGGTACCACCTATTCATTCAAGTATGTTTAAATTATGCAATTCTTTCAAATCGAATCTGCTTAGTAAAAAATATTTCAAATCGTGTGTGTGATGCAGACAGTGACTATGAAAAAAATATTGTTTATGTAAAATCACGGACGCCTTGAGAGTGATAGTTCAGTATGAAATTGTGTATCTTATATTTTTGTAAATCAATGGTAACAAGCTCACGTAATACGACACGAGAGTGTAATTAAAAATTCTAACATAATCAACTTATAAATGATCTTTTCTCTCCGTGATGCGATCGTTAGAATTAGGCAGTACTCGCTGACCGTGGAGTTATCAATACAACTAGGTACATCCTTCATATGGGTACTACATGGCCACAATACCGCCCGAAATATTCATCTTCTTCAATACAACTAGGTACATCCGTCATATGGGTACTACATGGCCACAATACCGCCCGAAATATTCATCTTCTTCAATACAACTAGGTACATCCTTCATATGGGTACTACATGGCCACAATACCGCCCGAAATATTCATCTTCTTAAATACAACTAGGTACATCCTTCATATGGGTACTACATGGCCACAATACCGCCCGAAATATTCATCTTCTTCAATCAATTATTTATGATAGATTAAACTGGTTCTAATTTAACATAGTTTAATGGTAAATTAATAAAACCATTGAATTGTCCGAACTATTTTCATCTGTTACAGTGAAGGTGAATTGTGTTGACTTTTTCCGGCCACAAGCATCCGCACAATCACGTGACGCAGGTCCGTCGCCCTTTGACGTCGGTTGTCCGGCCTTTCACAAAACGCAACAGACTCATCACTTGGTATTAAGTGAGCCAGAAATATTTCTCATGTTATCCTAGTACACGTTTAGGAAGAGAGTGCCATGCATAGTGCACGACATTACATTCTCCTATGCAACGGAATTGGGCCGGCGCGACCGGGGAGGTACCTCTAGCTCACATAATACCGCCGTGAAGTGATCATCTTCAGTGTCGCGTTTCGTGCGGTTTGTAAGTAACCACCGGTATAGAAGTAGGGCAACGCATCGGCATAGTGTAATTATGTGGATATAAACGAAAGTACAATTCAGCAACACCGGCAGCACCTTCCTTCACTACTGTAAGCTTCTCAAAACAACATACTCATTTGGTCACACCAAAGCCATTTTATTTTATTCAAACGTGACTCGAGTTAAGTCTTACAACATATCTTTTCGTCTCGCAACTCATGAATATCCCATTTTCTAAAACCTGCCACGTATGCCGTGACAATAACCTTAAGACCTACATTGATATAAGGCCCTATACGCAACGTATAACTCAGTGCTATAGCTACGTGTCCCAGCGTCCTCCCGCTGCCTCGTACCCGCCTCTTGCCGCGCCCCCCTGGCGCCTCAGTACAGTCAGCAGTTAGCGCTGTACATTAACGCGCCGCTTTGACGTCATCGTCACCAGTACGTACATTGCGTGCGAGTTCCACAGTAGGACAACACCACGTTTACACGGATTCAAGTTCTCCTTTCGAGAAGAGCTACTATAAAAAGGGATGTGAGGGACATGTACTTAGTATAAAACGGAGCTTCGTTTTTTACTTTCGTATATACGTCATTTCGTACATGTTGCTATTGTGTCCTTTTATAAATGTCGCTTGAATTTTCTATTTTTTAATGTCGATCCTAATGACCAAACTCATTAGCAATTATAATACTTAATTTTATAAGTATATTTTTTATGATACAGGGTGCAAATGAGAACTGGACGTCTTTTGACGACTACGGACGCCCATAGACATCCCCATAATTGTCATGCCGTTGCCCTCTTCTTCTCCTCCCCTCAAATGTCTTAAACTAGCACAGATATATATTACACACTTATTCCAAAATAATTATTTTTTCCCTTTGCGAAAACGAGCAGCATAGTTAGCATAATGTAACTGACTATACCCGTCATACGTGTCAATGCTACGTCGTCATTGATGTAAGATTTATAAAACAGTTATTTTTTTGGGTTAGGAAACCAAAAAAAAAAACTGTTTTATATCCTCTTCAGGCGTATCCAGTTAGATCTATTTATGTTTGAAGTTTCTCAAGTTTATCTCTTTTATCTACACCTTAAGTAGGCCAGCCTCAAAAATACGGCGCAGATACCTTTTGGTATTTTTTGAATAAGCGAGTACTGATAAGAATCCAAAAACATTAAATTTTTGC
Organism: Eumaeus atala; assembly: GCA_017140195.1. Lineage (NCBI taxonomy): Eukaryota > Metazoa > Arthropoda > Insecta > Lepidoptera > Lycaenidae > Eumaeus > Eumaeus atala. Next base: position 75,491 of record JAFELO010001377.1, read on the forward strand.
ACGAATTGAGATGATGAGAAATTCAAATTTCAAGTCAAACGTAGGTTTTTTGGTAGCCTAATAGATCTCTATGATATATAATATTCAATAAACAACGTCAATGGTAAGACTTGATTTTGGATATGTAAAAAAAGAAATTAAGTTAATTAAAAAAAAAATTAATAAGTATGGTGAATATTCTCTCTCACAACAGCTGTAACCTAGAGTCCAGTAGCGAGGGAATGAAGTGTGAACGGGGTCGGAGTGAGACAGACGCGCGAGGCGACCGGTGCGTGTTTACACTAACTACTACAGGCTGCGCGCTCTGAATAGTTGCAAATTACAATTATCATATGATTTATTTAGCTCCAACTAACTATTTAACGACCGCTACCTACCGTGTCCTAAAATGTCAAATGTACAATACACGCGGTATGAATGCTCACGATGTTCTTGAAGTGCCTACCGCATACCATAATGCAATAAAATCTTCACTTAAATTTTAATGGCGCTCCTTTTTCTTCGTTTGTTTATTTTTATTGCTCCGACTTAACTGATTGATACGTTACACATCTAACGATGTCAAATAACTGGATAAAGTCATGAGTTTTTGGGGTTCCGCAGCCAAATGGCAAAAAACTAAGCCCTTATAAGTTCGTCAAGCCTGTCTGTCCGTCCGTATGTCCACAGACCTTTAAGTCTAAGATTATGGGTATTGTATCTTAGAAGTTTGGAAGGTGTATTTTAGTATTAAAGTAGTCTTTCGGGTTTATGTGAACCGAAGACAAGGTCTCACTTACCGATCATGTACACGACATATTAACGGGTCACAGGAGCTTCGGTGAGTGTGTAAAATCGGACGCGAGGGAAAGGCAACCTGCTTGCACCATGGAGAGGAGGAAGTTTCTACCCACCGCACCCTTGAGGTGTCTTACGTAGAGCATGGAACAGCAGATGTTAGTTGGAGAAATTGATCCACACCCCTTGCTACCGTTAGTAGATGCTGCCATCACAGGTAGAGACTCGGCATGAGACAGATGCACGAGAGTCATGGTCTCCTTTTGCGATGCAGTCATGCTGCAGAAGGTTCACGTGGTAATGGTCCCGCGCGGTCGTCGTGATTAACCTCACCGGTACGGCGGATTGATTTGGGCTCGTTGGCAAATCGCGGATGGTGCTGGGCTTATCTCCTACGATTGCACTAACATAGTCACTCCGACTATACGGAGTCGAGCGTGTGTGCAGTTGTCTGTCATGATGTGGTGGTTGTGGATTGAACCGTATAGTCTGCGTCCGACTCCCTCGGACGAAGTTGTGGTGTTTTATCTGCTTGAGTTTCGTTTTGTTGTGTTAGAATTGTCGTAATTTGGTCGTCCTCGTAATCGGATTACACCTTTAACTTTTCTTATCAGATGAACAGAAGGACAAGACAACTTACAATGGATCCGTTTTCTCTTTTGAGGTGCGGTACTCTAAAAATACTATTTGATATACTAATTTTTATAGCGTAGGCACGAGGAATAGGAGCTAATTGACAACTACCGACGCAAATGGACAACAGCATAATTGTCATGCAGATGCGTTGCCCTCCGTTCCTCCCCTTCAATGTACCACTGGCTACTCACAAACGGTACGAAACACGAAAGCACAGCTGTCATTTTACGCCGGTATCATGCGAGTGAGAGGTTGGACCCGGATCGTATCGGCCCAATTCAGCCACAATACAGCATGGCACTACCTCTGATGTTATTCATTCTAGTCATTCCGGTCGGAATGGATTATCAATAGGCAATGGTTCGGTTGCAACAGTGCAAAGACACCAACCTCTTACAATAACCTGCTTCTCCTTGCAGGTCCAATATTCCTAGTCAAAAAAATAATTAGAAGAACTAAAAACCCCCTAGACAGCTAATTGAAAAACATACGATAATCATGAATTTGATACCCACATTGTAAGCATTCCAATTTATTCTGTTCAATCAAGTACAATGGCGACGCACTGTCGGCTGCCGAGTGCCGCCATGTTTGATTTTTTATAAAGTAATATTTTTTTTGTCTGCTCTATGCTGACGGAAGTGTCCAGTGCAGTTTCAACGGTTACCATAAGTCACGTCGGGAGACGATCTGGGTGAGATTAAATAACGTCAACTACGTAGGAACACTTGGGCTGATAGTCGACGAAGCTGATAATACCTCAATTATGTAAATCTGTTCAGAGGATGTAGATATGTTAAGGTAACAAAGAATGTTACATACATAGAGGATATGCACGAAAAATATAACCCAACCTTTGCTGTTGGCTAAAAATATTTATTTAATTTAATAATACAACCTATACTAGGTTCCGTTCAAGTGTAAATATTGCCTTCTGACAATGAGAGAATGCGTTATGATAACAACCAGCGCTCGTGTGTTTGGTAATATAGCCAATGCAGATATTTGACGAGACTGGGACAAAAGCGATGCGCGGTACCGACTAGCGACATTCCAGTATTAATGGTAATTGTTTAAAATTTGTGACTTCTATCCTACGGTACAAAGAAAATTGGAGACAAATAGCAAAAGCTGCTAGCAAGAACGAAAAAGCGGATGATTCGCGACCACTCCGCCAAGAGTGTACCACCAAGAAGAAGAATGCTACTGCATAAACGCGAAAGTTTTAAGTATTTTTTTTTTAATTTGACATGTACTGTACTGTTAAAAAAAATAGATATCTAAATCTATTCAGTTGTCTCCATAATATAAGTTATAAAATTTAGAATACAAACTTTTTGAGTTTAAATTTAAATAAATATATAATTATATAATTCTTTTTTAAAGTTATTTCTCGCGCCCGGAAAATTGACTAGGCAGACGCACTCGTAATGACTACCGTATCGTAAGTCAGTGACTTTACGCGATTGACAATATGTCCGTTACTATTATTTGTTTTTGCCGATTACTGCGTGTCTATCCCTGTGATTAAACGTCTCCTTTCATGCATCTAACTCTAGGTTATTATTTTTTCTGGCCCAATACGATCCGCGATTTGCTTAGCTCAAAGAATACCGCCGTAGCGGGTAGGTATTCTGAGAGTATCGTGCGCGAGTCTTTTCACCCGTCAGAAGGTGAAAGAAGGTGGTGAAGGGAGGGACAAACACCCCCCCCCCTTCCGGGAGCGGGGTCGGTCCCTCTTTCGAACCCTACCTGCACGGATCGGCCTGTGCGCGCCACAACACGCAGCAGCCCACGTCTATTGACTTTCGAAACTCAATGAGTCACGGTTACGTCAATAGCGGCGTCTTGACAAACGATTAGTCCTAGGACGTCCTGATACCTGACAGCTGGGCTGTGCGGTTATTATTAAGTAAACAAAATAATTCCTCTCAATATCTTCTCCTTAGCGTACATTTATTTGCTACTTCAAAAAAAAAAACGACTTCAAACCCTGCCAGAGAATGATTCTATTTGTACTTGTAAGATTGTGATTTTTTTCCTTTGTATTGTCTGGTCTTCCAAAGCTGGCTCAAGATCACAGTTCTCATAAGACAAAATCAACTCTAGTGCCACACAATGACTTAGTCTGGCCACAAATACTGTCACAATTAAAAATGAGAAAATGTTACATTTGAATTTGGAATCTGTCATTTTTATATAATTGTTTATTGTGTCTTCTCACTTTGGCGCCAAAACACTGTACTATATTTTGCAATATTAAAATGGAGTGGGTGGTGATAAAGGGAACAGAATCGCTGTGGTTGCATTACACAAAGTAGGTATGGAGCCAAATGCAAGATTTAAAACTCTCCATACACTTGTTAATAGTTGAAAGTTTGTGTACTGGGCCATTAGTAGGTATAATGAGAGTTCCTCCGTTTGAGACAGGGAAAGATCTGGCACTCCAACAGGAAAGAACACAAAGAAAGCCTATTGGAATACAAAATAGTTTAACTCTGGAAATGAGACAGCACCTAGAATCATGTTGCATACTTCATGAAGTGACTTAGGACTTGCTGCCTATAATAGACATGCTGGTCATTTCTCAAATGATAAATTAAAGATGAATAGGGTGGTAAAATTGAAACAACTACTGACATGGCATGCAATGGGAGCATCATTTTAACAAACAAAATGACCGTATTTATGCTAATGCTTTAAGAAAGCCTCCCAATTAGTCAACAGAGTGCAACCTGGGCATTATTCGAATTCAGGGATGGTTTGGTGGGGTGTTAGCTATGAAGGAGTGATAGCCCTATTTTTGTGAAAAAGTTATCAAAACATCTGCAAAAGTGTATCAAGATACCATTCTTGAGAAGGTAGTTCAGCCCCTTAATAACACCTTGCTCATCAACCAAGTATGGTCCTTCCAGAAAGACTCAATGCCAGGTCATAATGCTCGGTCCACAGAGTCTTGGTTTTAAATGAAGGTCTCAGACTTCATCAGTTTTTTTAGGTATTAAAATACCACAACAACAAAGTAATAAATGTTATTTGCAAATAAAAAAATATGTCTTTTTTTGTCACAATATTTATGACAGCACTAGGTATATACATATGTTGTCTTGCCATGAAGAAAATAGAAAGATGTACATTGCTGTTTGCACGTGATCACATATGTGTGTACACTCTCCTTGGCTCACATCTCTAAAAAGTGAACAACAATATGATGCCCCTTCACAACAGTTCAACCTGAACTGGCGTTAGTAAATTTGTACATAATTCTTCAGATAGAAATCGGTTTTTACCAGGTTTTAGAAAAAAATTATTTTTATCATAAAAATTTTGGATATTAATAAGGTCAAGCCTAAATATTAAGAGTCTGTTAAACAAGTCTATATAATATTAAGTATATATATATTCACTTTTTAGAGATGTGAGCCAAGGAGAGTGTATATATCTATCTTTTAGAAATAAATTGTTTTGTTCACTACCCAGTTATAAGATCACAAAAAAGTATTGCAAGCATCATGTTATGGAACCTGCCACCATAACATGATGTTATGGTGAACCTAAAGTAGTATCACTGAACTGTCCCTTCACTTAAATAAATAGTAAATACTCACCTCTTCAATTTCCTTGTGAAACTTGATTGGCCTCAGCAAATAGAACTGAGCAGCAAAATAAATAAAGTTAATGACTACAAATGCACTATTCCACACAACAGCGTCCAAATAACACTCAATACTCCACGCCCACAGCCCGGAGAAGGTGCACCCGATAATCAGTGCCACCCTCAGCCATATGAGTCCACTGGGGGTGTGTGGAGCCAGGAACGACAACAGGAAGAATATATTAGCTGCTTGAAAAAACACATGGTTCACAGGCCGCCACTTGGGACAGTGATTCAGGTACAGGTCCCACATCGATGGGCGCTCCTGTATCGTCACGTTAACGAAGTCGTTAACTGCTGATGGCTTAGTGGTCTCCAGCAAGCCCATGGTGTCAGACACGGTCGTTGAATCGATGTCACTCTCTCTTGTCGGCACCTCCGTAACATTCTGTAAGCCTGTGATCATACCAATCGCTAAGGCACTTAGAAACAACATAGTCCCACCGACCAAAATTCTCCCTGTCCAGTTTACGCATCGACGTTTTCCCGATGACGATTTGCATTGGCGCGCTATTTTTTCTCACTCACGTTTAACTGTTTCAAAATTTTTATTTATCATTAAGAAATTTACTGTATTTGTAAGAACTGTGATTTTCAGTTAGGTTCTTCTAATTTTAAAATAAAATTTTATAATTTATTATTATAACGACTCTAAAAGCACTTCGTTTGATGTGGTAACAGTATAAAATTTAAATTCAACAAATATTTAATTTGAACTGAAACAGTCTATAATCAACTTTTCAAATAAATCATTAAAAACTGAGCACAGAAAACAATCGAAGCTTGCAGAATGACATTTCACGTTTGACAACCCCTTCGACGTTGGTTACTTTTTTTTTATTAGTCCACCAAAACAAGCTAAGATTATATGGCCATACTGCCTCGCATTTTGTAGTATGTCTAGCTTTAGTTGTTTTATATTGTATACGTATTTATTTAATTATCTTCTTAATTTGATCACTTCTGTTTTATCTTTTTGACATTTGATGCATTTTGCGATCTACACATGTTTGACGTACTATTTCTTCTCCCTCTAAATTCTTACCACCACACACTGATCTCAAATTCTCAAATATATTTATTACATAATGTTATTAGATCAACGATCAACACATGTCTGACGCATAAGCTCTTCTCGGGCTAAATTCTTATCACCTTACATTGATCGCAAAATCTCAAGTATCTTTATTATTATGTAATGCTACTACGACAAATAATTAATAGATTCATTGCCATATCGCAGGCGAATTGTCTAAATCGCTGTATTTCTTTACGGCTACCCATTTTCAATCTCAGAACTGTTTTATTTTGTGGCAGACTGAAGGCGGCTGAATAAAATTCCGCGAGAAAGTGTTCAGTGTCATAAGCTATTCAATAAAGCTAGCAGTTTTGTAATAAAGTGAGTCATTATCCGCCTCTTCGGTAGATTCTACTTCAAAATTCTGACTATCTCGGCGTTGCTTGACATGACAACAACAATGGCGTTGAATACAGAGAAATAAAAAAATATAGTAGGGTAGGTTCGAACGTTTAAACCTCCGAACCGTGGTTAGTTGCTTTTTATAACAACAAAAACAACACATCTTCATGGCAGCTCCCTAATAGGGTATGCAGAGAGAACTGAATGCCATACATCACGATTCTTACATGCCTGCCTGGCCTTCTCCACATTCACTACTTTTTTCATACAGACACACCGGTTGCGATGATTCTTGACACCACCTTCGGACAGTACCCGATCAATCTGATTATGGTATCAGTCAGTCTTGGTCTTCCTCGGTACCTACATCCTTCCACATTCGCATTGTATATCTGCTTTGTTAACCTTTCACTTGCCACTTTTTCTACATGCCAGAACCAACGAATCATATATAATCATACCTTTCTCATTTTTACACCGACACTTTCTTTCATACCAAAGCTCTCTCTCACTACATTATTGAGAACACGATCGGCGAGGGTTACGTCTCATATTTTTCGCAACGAACTCATCTCGACCGCGTTGATTCTATGACTTAAATAAAAATTATTTATTCTACTTTCATGCACTTTCTGACGTACAATAAATAACGTTGGTCCATACAATAACGTTGGGATTGTCAAATAATTATACAGGGCAAGACTGTGCCTTTAAGCGACTTCTCTAACGCTCCATTCACTCTATTCCCTACACACACTGTCCTTTCGATATCTGCTGTGTACCTTCGATCCCTGCTAAAAGTACAGCCAAGATATACAAATTCATTCACTTGCTCCAGCACTACGTCATCGACCACTACCCTTATTCTCTTTCAAATACGAAAACTTTTGTTTTCTTCACATTCATTTGTAAGCCCATACTATCACACACATCTTTTATAATTGTAACTAGTGTTTGTAGCTCAGATGGAGTGGAACATAAAAGAATTGCATGATCTGCATAAAGCAGACAGTTCACCACTAAATCACCCATTCGCGTTCCACACATTTAAGGACCTCGATCCCTGCAGACACTTGTCCAGATATAGAGATTCTTTCAAATTTGCCAGGACGACCTGGAGTTCGAGTTGGTTAGTTTTTGCCAACCCCTCCCGCACCTGATTCGCATACAGGCTTTATTTAAACTTAATGATTTTTGCATCCCTCGTCGTTAGGTCAGTATTGGGCTATAGATTTTGCTTTGGTATTATTAATTTTGTTTGGTTTAACACCTATTATAGTTTGCCGCGAATTTTAAATTGTCAGAGGTAAAGCTTTTTTCTTCGAACCTGAAGTTACGCCTTGAAAGAATAGAGAATACCAGTAGCTCTTCTCCAGTACACCTTCATCGATTTGCTATGACGGTAGCCGGTAGACGTTAGTGTCATGAGAGTTTGTAATGGATAATTATTTAACTATTATATTCATGGCCAGAAGGACCGATGGGGCCATGATCCCGACTCTGACTTCAGGGGCGGCTCACACTTGTTAGCTAAAATGTATGTAAATGTAATTGGTAGAATAGGAAATCCAGCATAAAATGCGTCCAAGTCGAAAGATGAAGCAAATCTGGTTTACTCTCTCTCTCTCTTTCTCCCTTTTCATTGTTGTGACTATTGAACAGATTTTGTCGCGTTTCTTAAGATTTTATTGTGAAATGAGACAGAATCACCATCATGAACGAATGTTTCTCTATTTTGTCTATTTCTCTCTGCGCAATGTGCTCGCATGCACAGATAGACAAATATGTTATAGTGATTAGCATCTTTCTTCTCTAATCACCAAGACGGACGTTCAATATCATAGACAGGCCTTTGGCCTACGCTATCTATATTATCTCTATGGTCATGTTTGGTGTGGCCATTGGGCTGACTGAACTTGGGCAAAGTTCCAGCCTGTTGCTGCTTGCCTGCAGATCCGGGACCCTCTATTCTCCCGTAGCGGTTAAGTTGGTATTGCTACCCAATTGCCGAGTCCAATATAGGTCTGGGGGCTTTACCCGGATTCCCAGGTATCATGCGTGAGCGCATTCACCATCGTCTCCAAAAAAAAATATCAGTAAAGCTGTTTTTTGATTTGATTATTAGTAATAATAAAAAACAACATTATTGAACGTTGATGAATCGGAGGTGGTGTCAACGTGCCACTGTTAACATAGTAATCGTAGAAATTCTAGTTTTAAAATATCTATAAAAGTATATCCAGAGAGTATAAGAGTCAAAATAGACAGTAAACATAGTGAACTGAACAATATAGTGAAGGCACGAATTAAATTTGTACTTAAGTGAAATAAAATACAAAATACTAAAGCCGGTTGTAGTGAAGCATTTTGCGTTTTTAAAAAACGCAAAATGCTTCACTACAAGCAATACAATTAAAGGCAATAAGTGTATTTTCAAAACTGTGAATAAAAGTGAATACCAAATACTTACATAAAATTAGTCCCTTTTAACGGACTATAAAACATATATACATATATATGAAGCTGACTATCCACGCTACATTTTAGAGAAAAGAAAAGAGCTCCAGGAGCAATTAAGAAGAGAGATGGGAAAAGGAATACAGCTCTAATAAAATATGATCAGTTAATCGTATTAGAAAGAATAATAGTAAAATAACATTTTCTGCCTCGCCACAAAAGAACAGTTATAGTCAAAACCAAAACAGCATACAGCCTACAAAGAAAAATAAAACAACATTCAGTAATACGAAGATCTAACAGTGAGTCGGAATGCACCAATAAACCAAACATGCGGAACTTTTTGATTAAAAGCTCCAACATGGAAGACAACAGAGATATGAACACATAGCAACCACCATGCCCCTCCAAAAAAAGTACCTTAATCATACAAATTTAACTCCAAATCCGGCTTGTCACCGTGGAAGAGTATGACCACCACCCTCGAGAAGAAAACCAAAAACTGAACCCGTCAATACAAACAAGATTTATATAGCTACTTACAACGTAGGGACTTTGTCAACTCACGGCCTCTTAATTGCGCTAAGTGAAGCATTACGAAAAATCAAATATGATACAATTGGTCTATCAGAAACAAGAAGACTAGGCACAAAAATAGGGGAATACGATGACCACATACTATGTCATACAGTAATTCATCCCGGAATGTATGGCGTTGGGTTTCTGCTAAACAAAAACATTGAGATCTGCCTGTAATACCTGTGTATTACAGGCAGAGTCGGTCTGTTAAATTTAGACATAAAATGCAACAAAATATCACTCATACAAGTATATGCCCCGACAGAAGCAGCAAATGTTGAAGATGTGCAAAAATTTTAAGCGGATATAAATAAAGCCATCAATCTGTCACATAAAATTTACATAAAAATGGGTGACTTTAACGCAAAAATAGGACAACCTAAACAAGACGAATATCTAGTAAAGAGAACAAATGGGTATGGGGAACGAAATCTAATAGGACAGAGACTAATTAACTTCTCTTTAGAAAATAAAACGCCAACTATAAATGTATTCTGTAAGAAAAAAATCAAGCCAACGATGGACACGGAGATCGCCCAACGGACAATATAAAAAAGAGATTTTTTATGAGATAGGGGACAAACGAGTAGGTGGGTAATGACTAACGCTGCTCATAGACACCTGTAAGACTAGGTGTCATACAGATGCGTTGCCGGCCTTTAAGGAATAGGTGTGCTCTTTTCTTGGAGACCTCTAAGTCGTATCGGATCGGAAATACCCCCATGAGAAATACGATAAAAGACGCACAGCGAACCGACATCTCTTCATAGGACCAAAGGATCAAACTGTCCGGAAATAACTTGGTCGTCAACGATTCGAGATATCGCGGGGCCCCTGCCCAAAGGTGGGAGCAGTACTCCATATGCGGTCGGACCTGCGCTTTGTAAAGTTGCAGACGATGGGCTGGATTGAAGTATTGCTTAGCCCTATTGAGCACGCCCAGCTTCTTTGAGGCTAGTTTAGCTTTCGCTTCCAAATGACCGCGGAACTGAACGTTACTAGATATGCACCAACATTCCGATACTACCTGAGGCCGATAGGTAGGTGTTTTGAAATTGAGGAGATACGACGCAGGGTGACTTTTTAACGGTAAACGCGCAAACTTGTGTCTTATGGTGTTTAAATTGTATTAAGTTCAGTCGGCCCCATTCCGAGACATTGGATAACAATTCCTCGAGCGAGGCCATCGGGCCCACTCGACTTATGAATGCCCAGGGAAAGAAATGCTTTACGCATGGCACTGTGCCGGAACGTAATACCCGGCATCAAGTAACCACACCGCGGGACAGTTGGCGGCGGAGTTCTCTGATCATCCAAAAAGAAGTCCGACGCAAAAAGAGAGCCCGGGAAGTTCGGCTTTGTCTTCTGCAGCATGGGCCAGCGATTCATCACTCCAGTCCAAAGAAGGGAGGGATGGTTTATCAAAATTCCATAAAATAGCCATGGCGAGGGACCAAAACGCACGGGTTCCTGAAGAAAGGCGAACAAGTCTTTCACCAATTTTGCTTACGTGCTCGGACTTTGATCTGACTGACGATACTTTTTGAAGGTTTTTAATTTTACTCCTTCTTTAGTACACGGGTACTTGAGTCCTGTAAACTTGCTACTACTGCATACGCTTAGTAACACTCCAGTTATGACGAAGTGTTAACTTACAGGAGCGTCCAAACAAAGGTTGCGAATTGCCGCCAATCGGCACCTCAGAGAAAGGAATGAAAAGTTCCATTCCCTGAGTCGCCACATCTGGATAGGAGGTCAACAGAAGGTCTAAACGAAAAAAAAATGATCTTCCACGTCTGGGATTCGCGTGGGCGATGATACCAATTGTGTCAAACCATAAGCCAAAGCAATGTCATGAAAAGATCTTCCCGCATGATCCGTAGTACGTGAACAAAGCCAATTGGCATGATGGGCGTTAAAATCACCAAGAATCACGATCACACAGGTAGGAATCTGTTTCAGCACAGAATTCTTGGGCACATAGCCCTTTCTATGTGCCCAAGGAGTCGGTCTATTTCGGTATTTCTGTTGTAGGTTCTGTAGCCTTCAACTTTTGTTTCGTTTATCCCCAGTAACACGGTCACAGAGCAAATTTCTGAGAAAGATACCTGGGGCAGCCTAGGCATTCAGGCTCAGGTTCAGAGCCTGAGCATGGAGGCCCAGGGAGGGATTCTCCAGACGTTGCTGGTAACCTCCTGCGGTAACCTATTATTATACCGTGCTGCCGTGAGGTGGGAGAGGGGGTGGTAGTCTGGGCCTACAGGAAACCTCGCAAACCGATTGGAACGCGACGTTGACAGAGTCAACGTCACTTCACGTCGGAGTCATGCAAGAGAGAGGTAATTCCCCGGCCCAATTCGGCTGCATACAAATTGAATGCAGTGTGCGCTACCTCTTCCAAATAGATAGATAGATTTCGTTCTGTCAAATTGCCCATATGTGGTTCATGATATTGAAGTACAAAACGTCAACTTTTCTTCCGACCACAGACCAGTCAGGACCACTATCTCCCTTCTTAAACCAATAAAGAATAGAGCAGCATTTCAAAATTCCTAAAGCTATACATTCAAATGTGAAGACAAAATAACCGCGTACAAATATAGTATTATGTACCAGGTCTTGAATTGCCATAAAAAACATTCAGTGATAAGTTGTTACGACGAAGTTATCAAAACTATAACAAATAGTCTGCGAACTGGTCATCTGATGCAAAAATTGTAGGAAAACTCATAAAATACTATCAGAGCGAACTCTAACACTATTGTCAAGAAGACAGAATCTTCAAAAAGTACACAATAAAACTATAGAAAATCATCTACAAAAAGGCATTTAACATACATGTAAAACGTGTATCGAAGGGCAGAAAAGGCAAAAATAACATTGAACAGCAGAAAAGACGCCTTGCCATAGCCATAGAATTCTACAGAAATTTATGTAGTGTCGAAGAATTAAATGTCGCGTTATGTAGCAACAATACTGTCACGGCGATTATTTTAACAGAAAGCTCTTGCGAATTATTTGATATTAAGGAGATACAAAATGCAATAAATAAGATAAAATTAGATAAAAATCCTGGTTCGGACAATAATACAAGTGAGGCCTGAAAACAGCCCAGGTGCAACTAGCTCTACCTTATTTAATTTCATACTGAAAACCACCAAAGTACCGGTACAATGATCTGAGTCCAACATTATCCTAATTTATGAGAAAGGCGACCCGCACGATATTGCAAACTCCAGGCCAATAAGCTAACCCACTATATACAAATTATTGTCCTCCCTGATCAATAAAAGAATAACTAACACTGATTTTGAAAGAGCTCCCCACCATGGTTCAAGCCTTGTCGTGGCGGTGGGGCTTAGTTGCCTGGGGTGAACCCAGGCGAAGCCAATTGAACTGAGGGGGATCTTTGCACTCCTCTTATAAGACGGGGGAGAGGGCTTAAAGATCAGAAGGAGGAATCGCTCTCGGTACTCCTCTTAAAAGGAGAGGGGACCTAAGAGCAACAGGAGGTGGCGCTTTTGCGCCCGGGACAAGGGGCGAGGTTGGAAACCTCACCTCAGTACACTGTCCCAAAGTCGGTGGGGTTGACCTGTAGTGCTATGCAACCCCATCTGTGGAGATGGAGCTGGTCTCTTAGGGGGCTGACTAGCCGTCGACGTGCTCTGATGATTGTTGTTCCGGGGCACCTCACCAAGGGCGGCACTGACGGCACTCGCGGTGGTTTTTGTGGTTATTCGGCACTATCATGTGCCGCGAATCCCCCACACCACTGGACCCCACTCAGGGCCGGTGAATGCGCGTAAATGCGTTTCCCCGCATCAACAAAAAAAAAAGAATGTTTTTGAAAGAGCTACTCAACTATAGATCACATTCATACCTTGGAGCTACTAATTCAAAAATATAATGAACAACAGAGAGCTCTCTACATCGCTTATATAGTCTATTAAAAACTTTTCACACCGTTTCACATTCAAGCATATGGAAAGCTTTAGAAGAACAGTGCGTAGGAATTAAGTACACACAAATAATTATATATATACGAAATAAATAGGGGTAGAGTAAAACTGGAAAATATTGATCCTGGCTTCCTAACTACCTTTCACTAACATTATTCATAGCAATTTTGGAGTATAGACTCCAAAATTACCATGAATAATTCTGATTATAGAATCTGAAAACTCGATTGGAAGACAGATGGAGTAACTACAGGCAGTAACTATCTCAGTCACCTCCGCTTCGCAGATGATTTAATACTTCTCTCGGAGTCAGGTACATAATTATGCCATATGCCACTTATTGAATAAAGGCAACATTGAAGTTGGACTGGAAATAAATTTAACAAAAACAATGCTAATGAGTAATAGTACAGAAGTGAGTATATTCATCGACAACAATGTACTTCACTATGCAAGTAAATATATATATTTGGGAAAACAACTTGGCCTTGACAAAAAAATCACTGAAATAGAAAGCTGCGTCCAAAATACCGGAAACAAATACTGGAGTATGAGAGAATTTTTTAAAAGAAATATCCCAATAAAGTTAAAAACAAAAGCAATGTCTGCTAGCATTTTGTCATGTCTAACATACGGCTGCCAGACGTGGGAGTACACTAGAAAAATCGAAAACAAAATTGTTAACTGCCGGCGCAATCTTGAACGCAGCATGCTCAACACAAAACTACGTTAGAGCGCATGCCAAGTGATGACTGTAAAGTTGTGATCAGAGCTGATAAACGACCAACTGGAACACACAAATTTACATGGCGTCACACACAGATAGCCCGCGTCATATGTTCCTTATTATGGTTGGCCCAATCTATACATTACATTTACATGTGCTTCCAGGACTAGCATCAAATGATCGGCACGACATCACCTCACGTGTATTCATCTTATAAATAACTATAAAAGATGCTGGCAATCAACAGAAACCAAGGTGTTACTTTAGATATATGCAAAGGCAAAAGACGGATTCTCATTAATGCAGACAGTTAAAATGGGTTTGTGCCAAATGCTCTTCTCACTTTCAGTGGACACAAATAAACAGGAAGATATCATTTAGAAATGAATAAAAATAATTTTACGAAATGGGTGAATAAGAAAAACTTATTCCAAACATATCTTAATGAAATATCCATCAATAATTGTTATGGCTAATGCTCCTCTCTTTTCTCGGTTATCAAAAATAAAGCACCTACGATTTCTAGCAAATTTGATGATATTGAATCGTGGTTGTCGGAAAACCTATGCCTTTAAGAATTGGTTAAAAAACAGAATCAATTTTTTAAATTGACGTATTACTAGGATATACGGACACAGTGCTATCCACCCCATACTAGATTTGTTACGATCACAGTACCTTAACACAATCGAGTTGATATGGTCCTTAGCAATACTATAGTTCACAGCATATAATGGTGGGGGAAGAGACAAAACAATTAGGTAACTAAAGAGGCTTTCAAATTTATAACTGTTTCCGATTGGAAAGCATGCTGTGAACGTGCTAAATATATTGAAAAGGGATATTTTGAACAAGGTCAGATCCATGTATAATATAGTAGGATTTGATATATGCCTTGGTAATGATAGATCTAGTGTGTCTGCCTCTATTCGTTATTTCAAGAGATTTTTTTCTGAAAACGAACTTGCAAAATTTATCCTATTATATTAATATACATTTTTTATATATTAATATACATACATCAAGCAAATACTTTCATTTCATCGCCTTGGTGAAAAAATTACCATTGCATATAAATAACGACTTCGATTTTCTCAAAAGAATACTTTTATTAACTCCTCAGTATCAAAAAACAATATTAGTAGTAGATGTGTTGTCATAGTAAAGATGGTTTTGAAATAATTGATATCTACTCTTTTATACGAGCTGTATGTTTACGTTTAGATCGTATTAAGTGATCTATAGGAGAATATAAGTGTTTAAGAGACTTATATTCAGAGCCCATAAATAAAATAAAAAAATTGGAAATTTCTAACATTTTATCTGTCAGGGACGAAGTGGTAACGACGAGGTGGTATGTTCTTTTTATCTTAGCCTGTCCATGAGTCGAATAAAAATAAACTATTTGTCAGTTGGTTTTCGCCTATTGGCTATAGGCTATAATGGCTATTTGTTTTGTTTGTAAAATCGTAATAACGTTTAAAATTATTACTGTTATGTAAATACAACTCACGATTTCTGCATTGTGCAGAATGGCTGTACCCTGTGAAATGTTATTACATCCAGAGCTATTAACAAATGAGCAGTTAATATCTATTATTAATGAGGTATATAACCTTTAAATCTAAAAAGTTAACATTAAACTTACCTTGTGGCTTATCATACCTCTACAGCTGACATAGCTTGTCTTATAGTAGTTTATAATTAAAGTTTAATAACTATTTATAGAGAACCACTAGTATAATGACTCTGAAAACTGTTTGTTTTACTCTTTGTTTTAGAGGCATTTACGAATACCTAACATTGATGTTATGAGCAGAGACGATTTATTGGAACTTTTTCATCAGTTTTGTGTGCCTTACGGTCAGAGAAAATATAGAGACACAGGGAGGGGGAAGATATTAAACAAAGTTCGAGATGCAAGCCCTGAACAAATTTTTAGATTAAATACAACTAATAACAATATATTATACAGTAATTCACATCATTGTGATTCAAATAACAGACTTAGACCTCCTCCAGATGTACTATCAGGTCATGTTAAAAGAATGAGACTCAACACAAATCCCACTGATAATGTTGGGAATATTTTTAAAAGGAAGATGTCCATTGATGGTGTAAGTAATAAATCATGACATATAATTATGCTCAATTAATCCGATAATTTGATTAGTGTCTGTACTGCTGATCTCAATTACAGCCCTGCCTAGCCTATGTATCTAATAAATTGCAGATTTCAGTTCCACAGGTTCTGTATTATTTTAGTTTTAGAAATTATAAATGTATATGTCAAAATATATCTTAAAGCTACAACAAATAATTGAGAACTAATACTATTTATCAAATATTGTTTCAAAGTTATTTTTATTTTTGATAATGATAGAATGTACTTCTAAACACAGAACTTGATTATTTTGTGATTTTTAATTATAATTAAAGTCTAAGTCTTTAATTGAAATCATATAACTATGATTTAATTTGGTGTATGTGTGTAAGAAACACACATACATATTTTTTGTTTATAAAGTTTGTGTTATGACATGAGTTATTGACTTATCTATACTAAGTCCACTAACTATCTGACATCTCATGTCATACTACACATATACTGAGCCCTGAGTAGAGATTCCTGGCATAATAAGTTACAAAATTTGTAATTCTTTGGCATGGAAGCATGTGGTAAACTCATAAAGCAGTTTGTAAGTGGCCCATTGGAAGGGTAGAGGAAGGGCGGTATGTGGGTTTTAGGGGTATTGGTTGACCTCAGAAGTCTCAGATTGCACCCAAATACTATAAAAAAACAGCAGCAGTGTTCTGTATGTTAACAAAAAAATGAGAACAGCCAAAAAGCATTACAGCAATTGCACATGCAATGAGCTGGCCCTACATTTTCTAATTGCTACTAAGGTAATACAAAATATATTTGCAAGTGTTTTATAATTTCAGGATAATACTGTGGAAACACCACCACGGAAAAAAGAAAGAAAATTAATAACTTGGCCATAAATAAATACATTTTAAGCTTTTCAATGATGAGAAAAAGAAACAAACTGTACATATTTTTAAGTGTTAGACAACTATAGATTTTTTTAAACATATGTCATGGTTTCCCAATTTTTCTTCCGTATGAAGGTGACTTACTAGCTACCCAGCCATCTGCTAACTACTAAGGCCCATAGACATCAGCATATAGATAATGTTTCACTCCAATGAGCAACGAAACTCACACTTTGCATGTAATGCGGCAGCTTATCAAAGAAGTTGGTGATTATCAAAGAGTTTATATAGATAGAGGAGGAAAGTCAGCCAAAAAGTGTAAAAGCCTAAGACAAAAAGAAAGCAAATATAGCTTACTATCTATCTCTTTTTTTATTTAGATCTTAGAGTTACATTTAACAAACAAATTGTTTCTAAATAAATGATCTGTTCACAAACATAATTTATAATGTTTGGAGTTTATTAATTACATGCCTGTCATGAATTTTTCATTGTGCTATGTGCATGGAAGACAAAGATAGTAATGTATTTCTAATCTAACTTTGCTGTTAATCATATCTATCATGTGGTTTGTAAGCAGCCTGATGCGTGCCTGTTAGATGGGAGGAAGAAAATCAATATGTCTGCATGACAATAGTAATGCAGATAAACATTATGTTTATGGGTGTCTAAAGAGGGCAATACATCGTTGGTAGTCATTGAAATGATCCTATTGCTCGTTTGTCCTCCCCCCCCCCAAACCATTTTTATAAAATCCTATTTTGGGTGCACTTGACTCTTTGGGGACTGTGGACATAGTTAAAACGTTAAAATTATTTGTAGCTTAGTTACATTTGTCACAAGATACAATATAGTTTTTATTATATACTTATTAGTATTGTAATAATCTAATGTCTCAATAATTTATGAATTTAGAATTGATGTGTGAATTTAAGGACAAATAATTTAGAATATAATGTGGTGTCAATTTAATTATGAATTTCAATGGATGGTTCCATATCATGTAATATTTCACTAACCCCCTTTGGTATCCAGCTCAATACCTAGAGAATTGATCTTATAAGATCAAATCTAGTTTGTACATTAAACCTATGGAATCTTGAGTTTTTATGCAATTTTGTAGTCAACACATAGGTGTAGTGTAGACTAAGTGTCTATGGTATTCGTATTATTGAGTAATTGGGGCAAGTAGATATGTTACACACGTCTAAAGAATCCAGCAATTATGCAGTAATGTGTTTAGCCATTTAGCACTATGGAACCCAGAGGCATTTCTCTATTCTCTCATTATTCTACTGTGACTATAGAGTTGTTGGAGTCAATAATTGGAGTGGTAGTATTGTTGAATTTATATGTGGTAAAGTTATATATAAAATCCTATGAATATCTGTCATAAACAAATTGTATATTATCTACTAAATTATCAATATGTTGTAAATGGAAATGACAGAGCAAAAGACATAGTAACAGTAAAAACAACTATTACTATTTATTTTATTTTATATTGGTGGCCCATTGGGGAAAGGTAAAAAGAAGGATAACGCATTAGTATAGTAGTAATGCTGATGTTTATGGATATCGGTAGTCGTGGAAAGGCTCTGATTTCTCGTTTGTACCTCCCATACTATAAATTTTATCATATCACTTTACAATGATGTTTAACTTGTGAATTATCTCTACCAAATCAAGTAAAATTGTGTTGCATAATAATTATTTTCCCAGGAACGAAGCATTGTAAATCAAAAGTAATATCAGTTTGTAGTCTGTTTCTTCAATAGAACTACATCGAAAGCCCTGTTTCTTGTAAGTCATAATAAAGGCGTGTTTCGTTCGTAAATTTTCAATTCACTGTTATATTATTTTTAATTTAAGTATTATTGTAATCTATTAATTTGTATGTACTGAGTGTAGCAATCTAAGATGTAGTTAAATAGGCCAAAGGTTTGTTGTTCGCAGACGACCTAAAATAGTTTCTCACTGTGGGTGATACTCTGGATTGCGAACATTTGCAACGGAATGTCAATAAAGTGGTTTAATGGGGCAAGACCAACAAGCTGCTGTCTAACACCGCAAAGTACAACAATCACGCGCGCGCTCGTCCCTCTGCACTATCAGTACCAGGTAGGCCGCTCGGTGATGCGGCGAGTGACGCGACTTCGTGATTTAGGTCTCGAAATGATCCCTGATTTGACATTTTATCACCATTACTTAGTAAAAATCTTCTACATCCTTTAGAAATGTAAGTTTTATTATCAGTCAGTGCACAAATTTCAACAGCACCATCGTAAATAAAACAACGCAGTCATTTAACAGACAAACTCAATAATATGGAGCCCCTATGAAACAAAATATAAATTAAGGCTAGAAATTCAGAATAATTTACGAATTTTTTATACTAACCTAACGCGGCATTAAGAAACCTCCTGAGAGACCGTCGACGCGGCAAGCGCGTCATCACAAAATTGTTGAAATATCAATTTTTATTCAACTTAAACAAAAGATCATTCTACTTTATATTAGATACATTTTTGTCTGTGGCCATAAGATTGTTTTGGAAAATTAAATTGTCAGGGGTAGGCAACCATACGGTATAATTGTATATTAATCCAAAATTCATACACTAAAGCATATAAATCTTTTACGGTTCATATTGTCTTAATTCAAAATGCATACTTTGATAATAATTCATGATAATGTTAGTAATAAATTCACGTTATCACTGTAAAACACCTCATAATAAACCTTCGTATTTATCTTTCGTGCACATTTTTAAAACATCCTTTCCCATGGTGTGTTCCCTAGCTCTTTCAAATTGGCACAAATTCCCCAGTTCATAAGAGGAGCTAGAAATACTGTTAATAATTATAAGCCATTTGCTATTCTTTGCACATTATCAAAGATCCTTAAACATCTGTTGAATAATAGACTCATAAGGTTTATTGAAAAATATAATATTCTCTCAACAGCCCAATACGGTTTCAGATCGGATATCTCAACGGTTGACGCGGTACATAATTTACCCGATTATGTTTCAAATGGTTTAGACAGAAACTGCAAGATTCTTCGTATTTTTTGGATCTCACTAAGGCTTTCGATACAGTCTCTGTGCCACCACTTGCATCAAAGTTTAAAAGAATTGGCGTGAGGGGTGTAAAGCTGTTTGAAAGCTATTTTTCAGAAGAACGCCGAAGAGTTAAGGTTGCGGAATTCATAAGTAGCGAGCTTCCTGTTAAATATGGTGTCACGTAAGGCAGTATTTTGGGTCCCATTTAATTTTTTATTTATATTAACGATTTTTATGGACTAAGTTTACCTTGTGAGAAAATTTTTACATATGCAGACACGACGGCGTTTGTTTTTTGTGGCACTTCTTGGGAAGAGACGTTTAGTTTAGCACAATCAGGTTTTAATCCTGTTATGTGTTGGCTAAATAATAATATGCTCACCCTTAATGTCGAAAAAACTAAGTATATTCCGTTTTCCCTAACACGATACACACAACCCAGGTATGTTCAGCTATCATTACAGGCCCATTCGTGTACCGATCCTAACTCACCACTTATTCCTGTCCCTTGCTATGCAGAAGAGAGTGTATTAAATATCTAGGGGTATTTGTTGACAGTAGTTTCTCCTTCCAAGTTCATATTGATTCTATTTGCAAAAGGCTTCGCAAGCTTATGTAAGTCTTCTGGGGACTAAGACATATTGTTAATGAAGAACTAATTAGGAGAGTTTATATCGCTTTAGTGTAATCGCTCCTCATATACTGCATAATATTATGGAGAGGTACATCACAGACAAAATTACTCCGCCTAGAAAGGACTCTAAAGATATGTTCTTATGGTTAATTGGAAACTCCCGAACATGTTCCCACTGCCGAAGTTTACAAGAAATGTGGAGTCCTCTCGGTACGACAGTTGTATGTTCTTAATGTCATCCTAAAAAACACTCTTCTCACAATTAAATTCGTAATGCTTTTGTAAACCAGCGCAGAAAATACACTGTACGCTCAAGTAACAAATTTAATACGGGTATGGCATAAAAGTGGAGGGTTCCCCGAAAACAGAAGAACAAAATATTGTCTATATATCACCTCAACAGAAGTGAATGCAGACGGAAAGTTTCAAACTGGCTAACATCAAATGTAAACAATAAATACACACATCGTAGAATCGATATCTCACACACACATACACATATGCATGCCTTATTGTTTTTATTTTATGATTTATATATATTTTGTTATTTTATTTTTATGTAAAACTTATTATCATTATTTCCTTTTTGTTTAATCTCAAGATGTACTGTGCCTTGTGTGGGTGCTAGGGAGCCCGGTGATCAGTAACACAGGTATGAACCTAGTACGGACACCAGTCTCTCATCACAATTTTTATGCCAAATATATTATGTACTTAGATTCTTAAAGTGATTGGTAGAAAATAAATAAATATTTAAAAAAATAATATAGAGAGCTCGTAGTAACTAATTCACTAATACGCAATACAATAATTTTTACTTCATAATGGCCAATAATTGTTTAGCACCGTAGGATCTTGCGTATAGGGTTTATTTTGGTAGAAAAAGACGCGACTAAACGCTTAAGCTCTTGTGCATCCCGATTTACCCTTTTTAAGAACACTTCTGTAGTGCTATCGTTAGACATCGGACGTGCTATCTTCTTACTCTTGACCTCACCGAAGACATTTGCTTGCGTGTACCTGGACTCCCGTAAATTTTGCATAAGTAATAACATTGTGACTTGTTATACTGGACTCCCGATTGTGTTGACATACATAGGTACAACATTATGATTTTTATTAATAATAAATCTTAAAAAACTCGAAACACTTCTTTTATTTTCTTACACAAATACTAATAATTGGCAAAGCCTCCTATCTGGGGGGAGGCCTACGCCCGGCCGCGGTATGTAATAGATCTATGAATGACATGATGTATTAGTTAAATTACTCTCTTAAGTATTTCTATACTATTAAATCGTAATAATTCATTGGACACAAATATTGCTGAAAATATTTGCAGCCATGTATGTCCAAGATCTGTGCATCTTCAGCCTGCTTTTCAGTGCACGTTGCACTAGCTTTCCTCGTTTTTCGTACAGTTGGACCATCATTCTTCGTTTTTCACTATCAGGTTTCCACGACTGAGAGTTCTGCTCAAGTAAATTTTCATCCTTTTCCGTCTCGGGAATATATTTGCGTTTTTTTAAAGAATCTAAAAAAAAAACCATGAGGCTCATTAAAGTGTAATGATAAAATTAATTTCAGACTTAAGTACGAACAATTGTTCCTAGGAATCATGACATCGATTTTCTAATTAATTTCTAATGATACCATAAAAATCGACCTGTGTTTTTATAAATTTGATAAATTAATTCTTAAAGTTGATGTAAAAACGAAGTTTTTCGTATTTTCTTTAAATATTGCCCAACTGTTTACAACTCATAATGGAAATCTGTAACTTACTGTCCATCTCTTACAAAACAAGTAGATAGTCACTTGAACACACCAAAGTAATAATTTAAAACTTACAACACAGTAACAGGTCTCACCTTGCACATTGTTGAAGTAGCCTAAAATACCGTATTTTCATTACCAACGACACGCTAGGTGCATCATCATTTACGATGGCCAATGACGCGTCATTAATTTCTGAGGAGGAAGGGCTCGAAAAGTGAAGTTGGCAAGGTAACGGTTAATGTATTCGAGCCCTTTCGTTCTGGGTATGGTCGGGTACTGTAGGTTATCAGTCCGGAGGGATGCGGCCCTAGTAAATCACGTGTTGCAGCACCCGGACAAGCTGAGTGTGCTAGCACTGCACCCCCTCCCCCCCTCCCCCTGGCCTTGCGCCGCCGTCGAGCCTTGCGCAGTGCTCCCGCATGCCGCACCAAACTGCTGCATTTCTCATATCACGAACTATTCGTTTGATAAATATGCAAAACGTACTGGTGTAGATGTTTTTATCACAGCCTGCCGAAACTAGTTATTTTGGCACAAGAGATAATAGAATATTAATGTTTTATTGTTTTCAAATAATTTTTATGTATATTTTTTTAAATCTATTCTTATTTGACATGTATCATCGACTTGGAAGTTATTTGTATTACATTTCTGTTTTTCAATAAAAAAACAATATTATCGACGCGGATATCGCTTTTATAGAAAAAAAAAAATTATTTGGTATATATCATAATAGGATAGGCAGAGGAATCTTAAATGATAAAGCTTGTGTGTTCTTTGACAGTAAATCAGCATTCGTCTCTCAGTGAGAATCCCTCTTATCGTACTGATCAAGAGTGATTCATACATACTTTCCTGAGTTTACTTTAGGGATTTCTGTGCCGTAGAGTTACAAGTACCGTTTTCCGCTCTGTACAGTTCATAAAAGACAACGACACGCATAATAATAAATTCACAATTTATTAGATATATTTGTTTACAACATTTAATAGTTTACAATTATATTTTATAAATGTATAACTAACAATATGAATAATAATAAATGTATAAATAATAATTAACATTTAATAATACTAGTACATCAATTGTGTATTTGACGAATGTAGCATTCATTAAGCTTGTATATGTATGGTGCCCGCACTGTCTTATCAACGTGATGGAAATAAACACCTGATGAATTTCACTCTATCCTCGTGCTGCTCAACACCCACTTTCATTTCAGGAAGGCGGCGTTACGAGTTACGGAAGACATGACGTGTCCAACATTGTCATGCTTAGTGCCGCCCAAAGCATGTTGTAGCAATGCTCTTTTCAGATTTGACTTCTATTGTACTGTTCTCCGTTATGCGAACCAAGCACCGCCCGTAGTAACGATCGACTTACGCAAGGCAACCTGATAGACCAACATAATGATAGACGCAGGCTTATACTTGTAAACATCCAGATTTGCGGTACGGTATGTCGCTCGTGTACAGGTTATACGGGATTGGGAACAGTGCGCAGGATGGATGTTGTGAAAAAAGTCACAGGACGCTTTAGGAGCTTCTTGTGATTTGTCCAAAGCTTTTGACTGTGTACAGCATGCAACATCTCTCAATCTCTTGGCTTCAAATTTAAATAATAGAACTCAAAGGGTTCAGGTTAATAAGAACAGGTCTAACGGAAGTAATAAGGAAATAGGGGTTCCACAAGGGTCTATTTTAGGGCCCATCTTTTTTTAGTTTATAAAAATGACTTGAAGATGAACAAAATGTAACTATTATTTGCTTATGAAACGCCCTTTACTTTTAGACATAAGGGACAGCATATTGATTACGACGAGATGAATAGTAAGGTGGTTCATTGGTTTAGCGCCAATAACTTACTTATTGAACAGTAATAAAACTAAATGCATTAAGATCATCCTGCCAAACGTGAGACAGGCTCTGTTCTATATTTCTATTCTAGATTTAGTAGACTCAACGGTGTCTCCTGGAATAACACTATATGTAAAATAGTAGTGTGGTCCCCATATTTCAAGACTTGCGAATGAGCTTGGTCCAGCGGCATATGTCATTAGAAAAGTTGGGCAGTATTCTGATGAAAATACGGCAAGATTAGTTTACTTTAGTTACTTCTGCATTATGTCTTAAGGGATACTGTTGTAGGGGAATGCTGCCGTCAACAACACAACGCTTGCGGTGCAGAAGCGAGACATTGGTGTAATATACAAGCTAGCCCCCAAATACTTCATTAAGAGACAAGTTTAAGGAAATTAGAATACTGACTGTTTATTCACAATACATTTTAGATAATGTAAATATTACAATAACGTAAAAACACAGTGAAAGAACGTTTGAGAGGTAAAGGATACTATGAGTTAAAATATTTTTTTGCAGATATTACACCTTGGGAATAAAACTCTCCTTCCGGGCAGATTTTATCAAACATTTTGCCATATCCTGGAAGACTCTTTACATATATCTATTAGAATCTTTTGGAAAGTAAACACTGTCTAGATATCACGTCAATTTTTTTCATGTAAAAAGCATCTTCAAGGTATCAAAATTCAGCAATTCCCTTATGTTTGACACACACACACACACACAAAGTAAATTTTTGAATCTTGACCAATATTTACAGAAATAATAACGGAATCATCAATTAAGACACCGATACTACACGGCTACGTCAACTAAATACGTGTATGAGCCGTTTTAATAAAGAAAAGAATTATTATAAATGGTGGATATGTCCCACTGACACAAGCGGACGGTAGCGTCAACAAAAACGTTTAGTATATTATTTTTTTGTTACATAATAATGGTAACCGGCGTATTAGAATTTTTATTTATTACTCATGCCGTCATCATGATAGGTATAGTAGGATATCATATGTAAATCTGACGTTCACAAATTTTCGATTAATTATAATTTGTGTTTCCGTGAACTAAATAAGCGGTACTACTCATTTGACCCCTATACTACATAAAAATAATAGTTAATTATTGAAAGTTAAACTTGAAAGCCATTTAATCCAAAAATAAAGAACTAAGCAAATTGAAAAACATTTATTTATTTGTTTCAAGTACTGTACACGTGAATGAAAACTAGGCTGCAGGATAATGAATATGACGAAGACAGCAATAGTTTATAAGTGAGAGAGCTGAAAATCCGTCATTTAAGATTTTTTCTTTAAAGAAACGGTTTATATATATATATATATTTTGGTTAACGATAGTACCATGTTCCAAGTCCCCATAGTGGAGTTCCCTGGAGTAAATCGGTCGAGGGTAGATGATCACAACGGTTTCTTTGTCGCATCCTGTCCCGGAAGCACGCCGCCTCTGGTTGCTGGCGGCCTCCTGCTGGACCTTCGCCGGGACTACCGGCGATCTCATCCAGTAGGGGCCAAACGCTCGTGGCAACACTGGCCAGGGGCGTCATGAGGCAAAACGGCCCACTTCATTAGAGAATCGAAACCCGGCACAGTATGCCGGCCTAAATGATGTTCCCCCATCTTTATGGGGTGCGACCCCGCAGCTGCCATCAGGACACCAAAAGTCCCGAAACGGCTTCCTCGTCCCTCACCACGAGGGGTCCGAGAATACCTAGTAAGTTTACCTCCTCATCTGTCAAGTGACAACTGAATTGGATAAAACATCTATGATCAAAGAAGCGTTATCTGGGCTGTTATTCACATAAATTAAAAATTTCGATCACAAGTATGAATAATAATTGTTTAAATTAAAAAAAGAAGAATCAAAGAATATATACGGACCAAAAATGCGCTGCTTTGGCTGCGATTTTTTATTTAGTAAAGCTAATTCCTTGAAATGCAATCACTGTACATCAAAGTATTGCTTCGATTACTCGAACGACCGGAAATTCTTCCGAAATAACGAAGCTTCTTAATAACAAAGCAGCTTCCCTAAGTTGTCCAAAGTATCAAAATGAGACGAGACGTAAGTATGAAGTTGATACACCCTACGTCTACTGTGTAAGAACATATATCAAAACATAATTAATATACCTTTCAGTACGATTTTACCGTCAGTAACGAATAACTCTACGCTGTATTGTGCTGTGTGGGGGCTGCCTAAGCCCAGGATGACGTAAAACTCGTCAAAGGGCTAAGACCTAAGAGGCTACAATGAGCTGGTTGTTTGGTGTCCCGTTTGTTTCATAGTGACGGCGAAATAGACGGAAGCACCGGACAGCGGTCGTGCCGAGTGATGGCGGTACCATTAAACAGATCGGCGACCGGCAGCAGTGGCGCTGGTCCGAAACCTAATCTGCAATTGCCAATCCACCTGCTCAGCGTGGCCATTACCAGCAAATCCACTAGTCCGGGCCACGGTAAAAGTGGAATAAGGGGTGTTTAGGATCTCCGGGCTACGGATCGCTACCACCGATTTGACCTGGCTACATATAACGGACAAACGCTTCGATTAGCTGGAGGTAGAACTGGGACAATCCGACGGCACGTTCTAGGGTTATGTGAAGTCTGAAGACAAGGCAAAGACACCATAACTCTGCCATCAGGTCACCTATTTTACTACAGGAAAGGCGACACTCCATCACAAGGCGGCGTGGGATTCCTCGTGAATAAGTCCCTCGTGGGCAACATCGTCGAAATCTCTAGTGTGTCGAGTAGGTATCTCATACTGAAATACTGAAACTCACTAAGAGGTGCATCATCCTCAAAATGATACAAGTATAGGCACAAACCTCGACACATTCCGATGACGTCGTGGAGGCGACTTATGAGGATGTCTCAAAGGCCTTACATAAAACCTGTAAGGCCTTACATAAAACCTGTAAGGACTTTAATGCCAAAGCGAGTATACGAAATGGTGTCGAAACGAGTCTGGGACCACATGGAGTCGGAAGTCGAAATCGCAGGGGGCAAATGCTGATAAAAATCTTTGGGAAAGAGGGCCTCTTCTTAAGATTACTTTTCTATATATAATTACGAAATTATAAATATGTTAATTACGAAGATATTTAACGTCTTGTATACCTTTTTTTATTGGTGACGAAGGGGAATGCATTTACGCATGCTACCTGGGAGCCCGGGTAGACACCCAGACCTATGTTGGACTCGGCAATTGTGTAGCAATACTAACTAAATCCCTACTCTCGTATCCGCTTCAGCCGCTACTAATATAGGGTCCCGGATCTGCAAGCAAACCGGACCCCTCCAGCGATAGGCTGTCCTTGTCGAAAAGGCCAGATTTCACCTCCTCGGGGACTCTTCCGCTACGCTATGACCAGTCCCCACGACGCCATGTCCTGATGTAGTGGACTGGGTTCCCATTCCGGCCCGACACGGAACACACGGAACACTACTGGAGACGCTGCAAATAGCACCTCCTTCGAACCCATATTCGTCGTTGGCGGAGGGAGCCCGCGTCGGCAACCTCCTCTCTCACCAGCTCGTCGGCTTCCTTCTGGGATATGACGGACTCGCGGAAGGACGCCATCGCTTGGTAGGACTCATCGCGGCCGAGCATCGCTACGTTGATGCTTGACTTTGTCCCCTCCGACAACTGATATCAGATCGTGACGCTGCGCCGTCCGTCTCGGGCACACCTCGAGGGTGTGCTGGGCCGAGTCCACCGCCGAACGTCTCGTATACCTACCCGAAACACAATTAACTTAATTTTGTACAATAAAAGAAATGTGTGTGTGTCTTCGCAAATCGTAAAATATATTTTTAAAATTATAAAAACAAAACAGACTTTACCGATTCCTTGCAATCCTTTTTTATATTTTCTAATTCTCATCCATTAGTTTTGAAAAATACATTTTGTTGCTTAAGGATATTGTTTTAAAGTAAAAAAGATTTGCTATCCTTTACAAATTTCTTGCGCCCGACAGTGATGGCTAGACCGTCATGTGTGTCGGACCTACGAGGGCTGATTGATAACGGGCTGAAACAACGAGCTTAAAAAAAGATAGGTAAAAAAATGTATTACAATATATTCTATCACCTTTTCGAAAATAGTACGCCAAATTTGAATTTATTCGAACAAATAGAATTTGTGTGAAATTTTCCCAACAACGTTGTAAAAGAGAAAACAGCTACCCAGATTAAAGCCAAGCTAGACAGTGTTTTAGATAATACTGCTCCAGAACTGAGTACAATTCACACCAAGGTAACACAGGTCCGACCGTCCAAATGAAGTCACGAATCCTGATATGATGAAAAAGATTCAAAAAATCGTTTTGAGTGATCGGCGCTTAAAATTGCGACAGATAGCGTTTTTAACATTTTATACTATCATTTGCGAATGAAAAAGCTTTGCGCATTTGCTCACTGTTAACCAAAAGCAACGTCGAATGAACGATTCGTCAGAGTGTTTGGCGCTGTTTAAGCGTGATACTAACGAATTTTTACGGCGTTTTGTGACAGTAGATGAAACATGGCTACATCATTATACTCCTGAAACAAAAGAACAATCTAAGTGGTGGACTGAGAGCGGAAAACTTGCGTCAAAGAAAGCGCAAACGGTTTTATCAGCCGGCAAAGTAATGGCGGCTGTTTTTTGGGATGCTCGAGGGATTATTTTAGTGGATTATTTGCAAAGAGGAAAAACAATAAATGGAGAGTATTTTATGCAAGCTTTCTGCAAAAATTTTGTGAAGAAATCCGAAAGAAACGGCCTCGTTTAGCCCAAAATATAGTTTTATTCCACCGCAACAATGCAACTCAACTCAACTCTCACAACTCGGCAAGGGTTGCAGTTGCCAAATTCCATGAATTACGTTTCGAATTGTTACCGCATCCCCCCTATTTTCCGGATCTGGCCCGAGCGACTTCCACTTATTCCCGAATCACAAGAAATGGGTAGGTGGTCGAATATTTACATCAAATTATGAAGTCATTGTCGCCGTAGAGGAATATTTTGAGGGGTTAGAGAAAACATTTTATCAAACTGGTGTTGCGGCATTGGAGAAGAGCTGGACTGGGTGTACCAAGGTAGAAGGAAACTAGGTTGAAAAATAAAATTGTTTTAAATAGATGATTAAAGTTTTTCTTTGTCGTTTCAGATACTTAGCAATTACCCCTCGTATGTCGCTTGTGCCGCCATATTTTTCCTACCAGGAAGCGTAATTAATTGAAATGACAAAATAAATTTTCATTCAAAACAGTGTTGAGATAATTCTCGATATTATATTTACATTACATTATTTTTTCATTACACATTAACTATATTCTAATATAAAAACTAGATTAATTTTTGTGGTTATTTATTGATAACTGTACTATTCTTTTTTAGTAAACTTTGCGTATAAATTATGAATACCGTTATAAGATTTGGTTATTATTTCTTGTGTGTTTATGTACATTATTCTTTTTTTAATAGTGTTCAGGTGTATGTCTGTAATTATAAACCCTGATAATGAAATGTTTCCGTATGTGATATAAAATTTTATTTTTCGTTTATATAAAAAAAGGTAAAATAATTCATCCGTCAGATAATACTATCTATATGCTAATTTTGTGACTTTAAGGAAGCTATCGTGGCGCAACTAAATAAACTCGTCGTTGATCCCAGATGACATGGTTCAATCCGTGCTTCCAAATTATTTTTTTCTGAAAACCTTTTTTCTAATGTATATTATAATGAGGGAAATAAGTAGACTGCCTCTTTTCTTAGCCACATTCTATAAGTAAGTTCACTATCATAATTTTCATATTTAGTTTCCCTAAAATGTCACTGCATTATATCTATTTACGAGTATATTATTATTGTATTTTGAACATTGTAATGTACTAGTAATGGTTAATAATACCTAAAGACTGATGTAAATGAGGTAGTGCCACTATCAAGAATCGGTCGAGCGCAAGCGCGTGCGCAGCTCGCCGGGTTTTATATAATAACGTTCTGCATCTGTACCCACTTGCCACTGGGTAACTAGTGTCATCGGCGACAGTTCGCACACAAATTGTAACCGCAATATCTTTGTATGTATGTTGTACCTAATGTGGAATATACGTATATTTATTTATCATTTTCTGAGCACCAAAGGGTTGTGTTAGCTTATTTCATACAAATATGAAATAAGATAAAACAAGTAAAGACTACCTATTGCTAAAATAAAAACATTTAAAATGTAAATGTTTACGCAAAAATCTTAAATTTATTTCAATGAATAATTCGAATTCGAAAAGCGCGAGAGTTCTACCTCTTGAAACGCCGTCGCCTGTATGTCAACTGTTTTTTTCTCGGACCTGAACTTTTGCTTTGGCAGCGAAGAGAAGCTCGATACAGCTTCATCGGATTGCTATGACTGCTCGTCTGGCGACGAGACTAGGTTTGAGTTCGAAAGAGGCTCCTATCCCCCTTTCCCACGCAGATGGGAGAGATGTATCCCAATATGAGATTGTTTATGCAAAATCTCTGTGAGAGGATATTGCGTGAGCGAGTACTACACTGGAATATGACAATATTGGGCGGATACAGACTCGGATTTTTCATCGTCGTCTATTACAGGAAGACTATTAGATCGGATGAGTGGGGGCATGGTTAGACGGTTTTCGGTCTTAATGAAAGCTACGTTGAGCTACCGCAAACGCGGACCAGTCCTGAATTAAGAGGTTTTGTTTCGGCCCCGTAGGTCATCACGGGGAGAACGCATTTATTGAAGGCTTTTGTTTTTTATTTATTTATTAGGACAACAAACAGACATAAAATTCTTATATCTATAAACATGATGATGAAAAAGAAGCTACAATATTCCGTCACCTACATTCGCCATGAATTAAAGCATAAGGAAGTACATTTTGATTTTGTTAAATAATTGGTCTAAAAAAGGCGCCAAAACAGAATAACAAAAATTATTAAGAGTGAAATACATACAATAGATACCTACTTAACATAATGAGAGCACTGACGAAAATAAGAAAATATACATATTTAGGATTCGGATAAAGCGCATACTGAGTTAGTTTAGAAATAAGAAGCTTTTTGAATTTACATACGGAGCTAGAGAATATGTGTATGTCCATAAAGTTGGTTTTATATGAGGCAACCATACGAAGCACGGCACATCTCACCCTCGAATACGTGCGCTAGACATTTGTTGCAAAGAGTGTGCCTGTGTAACACAATTTTAATGTTAAATCTATATAGACAAATTTATTATGCACAATATTGTATTGTACATTAGCTTCGAGGTATTTGCGTCTTGCTTCGAGTGGTAGGAGTTTATATTTCACAACTGACGGTACGGAATATGATAAGAAACACTTGTGACATGTGTAGTGAGTAGAGCGGAAGAATTTCTGCTGCACTCGTTAAATATATTCGGGTTCCAGATATTAACAGCATATTCAAGTTGCGACCGTACTAGCGTCTTAAATAGATAGACATATGAAGAGGGGTTCCTGAACTCAATCGCGGATCAAGACGCGGATACAAAACCATACATACTAAACGCTTTAATTATAATATCTTCAACATGTTGGTTGAGCGTCACTTTATCATCAAGATGTACGCCTAAGTCTTTAACTGAGGAGACTCTGGTTAGCTCATGGTCGCAAAGAGTATAACTAAAATTAATTATATTAATATTTTTGTAAAATGAATAAAATTACATTTACGTATGCTGAGTTGAAATTTATTTATTAAGCAGTAGCAAGATAGGTCCTATCCACTTGAAAACATCCTTCTGCAACATCTTGCAGTCGTCTACAGGGCCAATCGATTTATGAATTTTTAAATCATCTGCATATAAGAGAAATTTGGTGTTCATAAAATTAGATTTGAAGTCATTTATGTAGAGAACGAACAGCAGAGGGCCTAATATTGAACACTGTACAACTCCAGAGGTGGACGTACAGTGCCGAATTGGTATCCGTTCACCACAACTCTTTGCGAACGGTTGTTAATATAGGAAGCAAACCATCGTAGAAGATTTCCCCTAATACAGTTAAGGGCTAGTTTCTTTAATAGAATGTCATGGTCTACTTTATCAAACGCCTTTTTAAAGTCGGTATACACAGAATCCACTTGTATACGTTTGTCCATAGTGTCAAATAATTCATTAGCGAAAATCATGAGATTTGTGGTAGTAGATCTTTTTTTCACGAAGCCATGTCGCTCTGGTATGATAATATTGTGTAGATATGGGTATAAATCTTTCGAAAAGCTTCGATGGCACTGACAGTAAAGAAATTGGTGGGTAATGTTCAATGACCTGCTTGGAGCCGCCTTTATCTACGGGAGTCACGTTAGTCACTTTCCACGTTTCGGGGAATATGCATTCCCTCAAACATTCATTGTATATTATACATAAAGGTTTGTGAATACCAGTGGTAATAGATTTAAAAAATATTGCAGGTAGGCCATCAGGGCCAGCACCCTTACTTGTGTCCAGATTTTTTAACTGTGTCTCATCGACATATATATCATGGATCATATCATTACCATCCAGACTGTCAGTAGCAGTATCAGGTATGATAGTCTAGGAGGCTCTTGGCTCAAATACAGACAAGAAGAACTCAGTAGGATCACTGGACTTACGGTGCTGGTATTGCATTGATGCTGGTATGCCAGTTTTACTCTTGCGACTCGAGACATACGTCCAAAATCATTTTATGTTAGGTGTGATATTACGTTCCACGCTATTTATGTAATCGGCGCTGCATTTGTCACGTTTCTTTGAAACTTTTTCAATATGCAGAAAACATATCATAGTCAAATTTATTTTGGTAAATCATCCATCTGGTCCAATAGCGCAGTTTGTTCGTATGTATATTTATTAACCGTTTAGAAAACCAAATAGGAAAACCGCGTGACCTCAGTGTGAATAATGTGGTACGTAGACTGAACAGGCGTCATGGATTTTTGTGTAAAGTATGTTAAGTGCTTCCTCGTAAGAGACCAATGTCATTAATTAGTTTATTGAGGGAAGTATAGTCAGTTTTACGAAAGTTGTATTTTACACAAGTTTTTTCATTCAGAGCAGATGACATTCGGCTTGTTAGCATTGAAGGGTTTCTTTTCTACGCCTGTACTAATAACGTCAGGTGTGCGTCACAGGATACCTTTTTCTTCATCTTAATCATTAATGGTTTTATCAAGCAGCTCTCTTGTAGTTGTTTAGTTTATACAGGTGGCTTAAATATGTTTCATATCATTTCAGATTGAATCGACTGTCTTACCCTTCAAAAGGATACTAGATATTCTATACAAATGATGTGTTTACAAGGTCATGTCTTTGAATTTAAAGAAGTGTTTCGTTATGTCTCTAACCAACAAGCGTTTCAAAAACAATTACGTTTATAAAATATCGGGGCAAATTTTAATTCGATCCAATACAGAAAGAAGAAAACTTCCTATCCAGGCACGTTAACAACACATCACACCTAGAGCTAGCAGCTTTTAGGGTTTGTCTGTGGGTCTACAGAAAAGTTCAAAAGACCGAGCAGCACCTTGTATGTCTTCTAATCTCAAGCGCGTAGTATATTGGAGTACGGCTACCAAAATTTAGTGTCCGTACTGCAACTCTCATGTAAATGCTCTAGAACGTATACAATGAAAATGTCTTTATGTAAAAGCTTACGCTACTGTTATATACTTATATGTTTTGATCCGCCACGTCAGCATGACATACGGAGCCCCAGCATGTTTCAAGCCTTGTCGTGGCGGTGGGGCTCAGTAGCCTGGAGTGATCCGAGACACCTTGGGCGAAGTTAATTGAACCGAGGAGGTGTATGCACTTCGTACCCCCATTATAAGAAGAGGGGACAATAGAGGAAAGAAACAATGAGGCGGCGTTACTGCGTACGGGGCAAGGGGCGAGGATGGGAACCTCGCCCCATTGCACTGCCCAAAGTTGGTGGGTTTGTCCTGTGGTCCCTTAGGGGGCTGACTAGCCGTCGAGGTGCCCTGATGATTTGCTATTCCGGGGCACCTCACCAAAGGCTGCACTGATGGCACTCGCGGTGGTTTTGTGGGTATTCAAAGTATAATAGTACAGAATCCCTATTGTACTTTCCGAGATTAGCTTCCTATTGACAAGACGTCAACCTTTTCTCCTTACAGTGATGTTGCTAAATGGTAGCTTAATAGCGGAGCGAGGATAAAATATGATGATTGGACGGATTTCAATAATTTATTATTAACCGATTTTTTTTGGTTAATTTTCAAGATAATTAATTATCTAAATAATGTGCTCCAACATGTATCATTAACAAGGTCATGAAAAATAATTATTAACCGGCTGTTTGTTTTTATTGACTGGCTAACATTTACATAGTTTACCACCCATATTATCCTACAAATTGCATGATATGTCATATGCTCAAAATTTGTCAATACCGCAGAACTTTCTATTTTATTAGTAACCATGGGACGAAGGTATCACGTGATAGGTTAATATATTTTCATCGAAATAAAACAATATCCTACAAAAAAAGGTATGTTTTATTAGTCCTACAAGATTTGTAATTTTCGAAATATATGTTTTCTTATTAAATATATATGAATATAAGTTAAAATCCTAAATAAATTAAATACATACATATTTTTTCTATGCAATATAAAATATATGCATAGTAGAGGTGTGAGGTAACTAAACATGAGAATATCATATACAAGATTCTTCACTCCTTAATTAATTGCCCCAATTCTCCTACAATATGAAATTTAATTCACGCAGATCACACAAGAGAAACCTATTTGCCCTACGGACTCACAGAGAACGTCTCTTATATAATCCATTGGTTGGAATGGCTCGTCAATACAACAGCTTGGCAGTAAAGGGTACAAACCTACACATTATTGAAACTAATAATTTTTGGTTTTAATATATTTTAAGTCTATTTTGTTTTGCTATTTAACAAGTAATGATTGTTTTCTTAATTATTTTGTGAATTTTGTTTGTATCTACTGTCCAATCAATTATTTTCACATGCGCACAAGTGCTACGTTATGGTCCTACTCCTAGGTACATCGTAACACATTAATTTTGTGTTAATCACAATATGTTTTGTATATTGAAATAAATAAATAAAAATATCCTGTGCTCTCTGAAATAAGTAGAAGATAAGTGTTCGTTGGTGGTGACAACTTATAAAAATAATAAGTAATAAAGTAAATCTCCAAAATTCCATTTACAATGAAGTTAAATACAAATAATTCCATAGCACTCATAAATGTCTTAATTATTCGTAATCCCAACAACAGATTAAAACTTAACTCCAATTCTCACCACCATCAAACACAGTTACCTACCGTGGGTATAATTATTTCAGACAGTCAGTGTTGATGTTTAAAGGGTATGATGATGTTACATTATTTAAATTAAGAAGCGATCTCATCCATCAATGGGAAATAATTCCTTATTGCACACATGCTGTACCGCTCGTCTTAGCCCAAACATTGTCAAATGGGCACTGGTCCCGTCACCTTGCCGGAGTCGAACACATTAAACATATTAATGAATTCCGTGATCTCGAACTTACGGACTTGACGGGCGGGTGAACCAGTGACCATGGTAACTGTCAAGCTGCTGAAACTTAGGGATCGTAAAATACTTAATAGACCCCGATAAAATCGGTTAAAGTAGTTTTATTAACATAATTTAAATACGTTTTTAGCTTATGCCACAACTTCGGTCAAAGGGAATTGATCGTTATCTCATTTTTTTAAATCGGTCCGACAGCCTAGATACGTACGTCGAATATCCCAACGTACGTATCTAGGCTGATAAATGCATCTCTCATCTCTCTGGGAGACAGAACGGACGAGACTAGATTTATAAACCTCAAAGGACTAGGTTTATAAACCTCGTCTCGTCTCTCGACGAGCATTCATGGCAATCCGATGAAGATTGGGCTTTTCTTCGCTTCCTCAGCATATATTCCGGTCCGAAAAAAAACATTGTCCTTAATTTATAATATAACAATTAAAATATTCTATTATACAAAATACTATAATAATATATAATCTTATAACACGTAAAAAATTCAAATGTAATTGGTTTTGATGTAAATGAGACTTACTTCATTTCTTATTTAATACAGAAACATTTTTTGGTCGGATGTTGTTTTTTTTTTTCATGTACCGATTTTGGGTAAATAATACAGACTTGGGTATAAATAATTTGTGAGGATAGTTCTATATATATTCTTTCAATTCTCGTGGAGGTATATTTTTCATCGTTACATTATTATTGGTCGTAAGGCTCGTGTGGGGCTCGGTAATGCCATAGAATTCCTTAAATGGTGGTGGTAAGGAACTTTTTTCAAAAACGTTCTTCAAACGTTCCATGTTTGATTTTATTCGATCAAGAATGAATTTACCCGGAAGTAATGGTTTCACCACTTGCTCATATTTTGGACATGCCCTCCCCATGAGGAAACTGACCGCTAAAACAATTGAAATTTTATTAAGTAATAAAAAGTAGCGCCATGCTGTTTTGTGGCAGAATTGGGCCAGCATGACCGTGGTGGTATTTCGTTAACGATTACATCATGAATAACAACTCGCATGACACGGCTGCCCGCCGTAATATACTAAGACTGTAGCGAGAGTCAAATTTATGCGTTTGGGGAGATCCCAACAAACATTTTTATCATATAATTAAACATTTATATGTGTGTGGAACGCGTGTATGTATGTGTATGTGTGCGTGTATGCATGCGAGCGAATAGATCTGAGTGTTGTATATATTTATTGATAAATTATTCGTATCTCTGTTTAATTATCTCTGAGACAAATTTCTTTAAATCTTTTTCGTTAACTTTAAATAAGTCCACTGAGTTGAATAGTTTGTTAAAGCCGTTCTGTTTTCGACGTTCTATAGAATTTTTACAATAGTATGTGTGTGTGCTCTAGCACTTGCTCTAGCAGAGATCTTCTGTCACGAAGAGTCATAACATTGTATTGTTTACAAGAATCATCATAGTTCATAAATGTTTGGAAAGAGCGAAGGGGTCTGCGCCTACGGCGCATCCACCGCTCGAAGACCTGGCGCTAGGCATCCCTTATATCTGTACCGTACGGTTTCCGCGCCAGGTCCTCCCTCCACCTTTGCATTAACGCCACATGCCCTAACCGGCGGACCCGCAGGATCACGTCACGCGTGGGGCTTAAGCCGAGAGCCCTCCTATCCGAGACAACGGAGTAGCACTCATAAAGAACCT
This sequence comes from Eumaeus atala, assembly GCA_017140195.1. NCBI lineage: Eukaryota > Metazoa > Arthropoda > Insecta > Lepidoptera > Lycaenidae > Eumaeus > Eumaeus atala. The sequence continues at coordinate 113,317 of JAFELO010001377.1, forward strand.
CCGCCATGAGTTCTCACGGGGGTCGCCGGCCAGGGCCGTAGCTACAACCCACGGAACCGTACGGTACCCCCGGATCGACCTCACTGCGACGACCCTCTGCGCAGAGCGCAGATTGGCCTTTTTCCTCGCAGCGAGACGATCCGCCCAAACCGGAGCACCGTAACTCGCCATACTCCGACAGACACCGGAGTACAGCTGCCTGCAGGTGGCGCTGGCTCCTCCGAGGTTAGGTAGGAGTCTGCCCAGTTTTGTCTACAACAACTGCCTGACATCGATTGCGTGGGTAGGATTCAGTCCCCCACCACGGTTCAAGCCTTGTCGTGGCGGTGGGGCTCAGTAGCCAGGGGTGGTCCGAAACACCTTTGGCGAAGCCAATTGAACCGAGGAGGTGGCGGCTCCTAGTATCCCTACTATAAGAAGAGGAGACAAAAGAGCACAAGTTGGCGGCGCTTTTGCGCACGGGGCAAGGGCGAAGATGGGAACCTCAACCCATTGCACTGTCCCAAAGTCGGTGGGGTTGTCCTGTGGTGCGGGACAACCCCATCCGTGGAGGTGGCGTCGGTCCCTTCGGGGGCTGACTAGCCGTCGATGTGCCCTGATGATTTGCTGTTCCGGGGCGCCTCACCAAAAGCAGCACTGATGGCGCTCGCGGTGGTTTTGTGGGTATTGGGCACTATATAATGTGCCGCGAGCCCCACACACCACTGGACCCCACCCAGGGCCAGTGAACGCGCGTAAATGCGTTTCCCCGAGTCAACAAAAAAAACCCTTATAAGTAGTTTGGACGCGCAGCAAATTAGTGGAAGGTGGGATGTTAAGGTCTTGTTGATGTAACTATTAACGTATCACATATACGTTGATAGCAGAACAATTCGTTTGTGGACAACAATTTTTGTAATAAGTTTTGTTTTATATAACAATTTTGATAAATACTTTTTAATTGTAGTGAGTACGAATAATTAAGCATATACAAGGACGTGAAGGCAAGAAATAATTTAATATTTACTGGGACAAATTTGTTTATGATAATATCATTAAAAATATAAGTTAGATGTATTATATTGAGATCATTGATTATAATGTATGTAGTTGTGTTTACATTTTGTTGTGCATGCGAACAAAATATGTAAATGGATGAGTCGTGTTTTAATGAGAGATTGGTGTGTATAGGATGGAATGTATTTATAGTGTATGACAGGCCAATCAATAAAGAGTATACCAACTGGTCTTAATTTACTTTCCCTAAATCTAATATACTCATTATTGCTATGTCCTGGCCACGGTAACGGTGGAACAAGGGGTGCTAAGAATCTCTGGGCTACGGATTGCTACCACCGATTTGACCTGGCTGCGTATAAAGTGAAGTCCGAAGGCAAAGTGACTACACCAAAACTCTGCCATCGGGTCACCTATTTCACTTCGGGGAAGGCGACACTCCATCACAAGGTAGCGTGGGATTCCTCGTGAATAAGTCCCTCGTAGGCAACATCATTTCTAGTGTGTCGAGTAGGGTGGCGTATCTCACACTTAAAATCACTAAGACGTACAGCCTCAAGGTGATACAAGTATACGCACCAACCTCGGCACTTTAATAACAGCTGCAAGCCCACTTTAATGTTGTTATGGGGGACTTTAATGCCACAGTGGGAGTACGAAATGCTGTCGAATCGAGTCTGGACCACATGGAGTTGGAAGTCGAAATCACAGGAGGCAAATGCTGGTAAACTTCCTTGAGAAAGAGGGCCTCATCTTAATGAACTCTTATTTTAAGAAGAGTTCCCGTAGGAAATGGACATGGCAGAGCCCCGATACTATGACAGGGAACGAGATTAACTTTATTATGACGGACCGAAAGCATATTACTCCGACTTGACTTCCGGCGAACCATGGTAGGTTCCGAAAAAATCAAACTGGAATTAAAAAGCCGGTTCGATGCCGGAATACGTCGGAACCTGCACTGGCATTGACGAGGCTATGAGTGGCGTGATTGGTTGCATGCGGGACATGGGTGAAGGATATTATAGGAGTAAGTAGGCAGGTTAAACTCTCAGATGAGTCGCTTGGACTTATGAGGGACCGCAGAGCACACGAAGATGTTACGTCCGCTGATGTCAGGCCTCTTTCAAAGCAAATCCGCAAACTAATACGCCGAGTCGACCTTCGCTGCTCAAAAACACAACGGGTTATCGAAGCGATTGAGCAGAATAGAGGGTCGAAAGCTTTTGTGGAGAAGCTTGGAATCATCTGACTAAGGTTACAACTGATTTTGGGGCTACCGTTTCTTTTAAACCTGAGATCTTATCTGGGATCGAAGCTTTCTATGGGAAGTTGTATACGTCACACGCTCCTAAACCCGATACCCTGAGCAACGATCCGCGTGCAATCCTGACACGACATTTGTTCCGATCGTCAGCTTGAGTGAGATTAGTCTAGCTCTTGTGCAGCTTAAAGGGGAAGGACGGAATTACAGTCAAGTTTCTTAGGGCAGGATGTGAAAAAGATTTTTAATTTTGTTCTTCAGCGGGGCGTACCTCCCAAGGCATGGCTCGGAAGTGACGTTGTTTTGATTTTTAACACAAATCACTACTTCAAAATTACAGACCAATTTCACTTCATGACCATATTTACAAGTTATTCGCAAGAGCCTTGGCGAATCGTATCACCACAAAGCTTGACAAATTTCATTCGGTTTCGCCGAGGATCTAGCACTTTGGACCACATTTTCACCATAAGTCAAGCTGTACAAAAGACAGGTGATTATAGTCAGCCTTTGTGGACCATGAAAAAGCTTTTGCCTCTGTCGAAGCCTGGGTTGTTCTGGAAGCTATACAGCGATGTCAGTTCGATTGGCGATACGTCGAAGTACTGAGAGCATTGTTTCACGCTGCTTTTATGTCCATCTTGATTATCGGAGGTCAAACAAAAAGGTTATGTAGCCCAACGTTTCAGAAGCTTTACAGCTTTACGTGACCATGGTTGCTGTAAAGCTTCGGAAGCGTCAGGCTAGATAAATAATTAAATAATCAGCGATAAAATACGTAAAAGTAGTTTTATTGTAATCTTCAACTAGTGTAATCTTAAGCAAAACCGACACAGGGCCTCTTAATTTAGGACTGGTCCGCAAGTTTGCGGTAGCTCAAATGGCTATTGAACGTCCCATGTTGGGTATTTCTCTGTCTGACAGAATTCGTAACGAAGGCTTATAAGGCAGAGAACTAAAGTATCCGATATCGATGGCAGATGGGAGGAAAACGAAGTGTTGGTCGACCGTTCACCAGATGGGAAGACGATCTCCGTGCACCGTAACCGGTCCGGGATGGATGCGAGTAGCAGGAGGTTGGTCGTCTTGGCGTTCATTGAAGGACGCCTATGTCCAGCAGTGGACCGATAAGGGCTGATATGATGATGTTTTGTTTTGTATTTGTTTTTCTTTATAACCATATTATTAATAATAATATGGTACGGAATAAACGTCCAAGTGTCACCTGTATACGACCTAGAGTCACCAACGTGTTATGACTGCACGTGACTTAAATAATATATATATATATATATTATTTAATTAATACTTATAGTAAAGTTCTATAATAACCCTGTGTTCAACTGCTACCATATTTTTATAGTATACGGAGACAAACGAACAATCGAAACCCTTCTACGACTACCGACGCCCATGAACATCAGCATAATTACTATACCGATTTGTTGTCCTACTTTTTACCTCCCCCTAATGGGCCACTAATACTCACAAACCGCACGAAACGCGACACCGTAAATGTCACTTTACGACGGTATCAAATGAGTGAGCGACTCACTTGATTGACACACTCGACCAATTTCGCTGCAAAGCAACATATAAGTACTGAGCATGCAGTTAACACAGGGCTAACTTAAATTAGCGCAACACCTCTTGCAGGCAGCCTACGTATACACCAATCCCAATGAATTTGTTCTACGATTTTCTTGAATTTACATTTTTTTTTAATTTTAACTTTCTGATATTAAATTAATATTTTGCATTTGAACTGGCATTTAATCCGAACGTGGCATATGAGCAGCGAGGCGCGGGGTGCGACGCTGGCGGCGATGCACATTGTCTGACCTAAGCCACATGTTACAGTACGTGGAAAAGCGTGCGTCCCGTTTCCACAGCTCTAATGGAGTGCCATGGAAAACAGAAATTGCGATGCCGTATTGATACACAAATATCGAATAAACTGAAATGGTTCGAATGGTGGTTATGTGAGGTCGTTCGCCGAATGGCCTACCATTTTATTTACCGACGAAGCAACATTTGGCAGAGCAGGGCATCAGTGCTATATGAGCATTTATGGAGTTATGAAAACGCCCATCAACCTAGACAGCTCAATTTTCAACGCCGGTCCGGTGCTAATGTTTGGGCGGGAACTGTAAATAACAAATTATTGGAATTTTTAGTATGACAGATTGAATAAATATATCTACAGTTTCTCACAGGAATTCTACCAGTGTTGTTTATGGATGTGCCCCTAGCTTCCTTACGTGGCACGATGGCGCGCCCGCGCACTTTGCTCGCGCAATTAGGGAGACATTCGTAATTAGTACTGAAACGTTAAATAAATGTGTGCGCCGGGCGCTAATAGGATCGTCCGGGCGTTCTTACACAATACGTAGTAATAAATAACCGAGGGGTCTTTTTGTGTTATTTAACAAGATTCGTAGAAAGTCGTAGAACAAATGTTAGAATTGACGTAGAGAGGCTGCCTGCTGGCGGTGTTGCGTTAATTTCAATTCACCTGTCTATTGTGAAGTATTGCATAGTTGTCACTTGACGAAGTCGCTTGGTAAATTTAAAACAAAATGTAAACACTAAAATTTTGGGGGCGCATATAAGTAAGTTAACTAACATTAATCGGTAAAATTGATGCGCAATGCTATTCAATAGATATAATGGTTTCATCGCCTCAAATAATAAAGTCAATTGTTACTGTGATATGTATATTCTGTTATAAATATGATTAATTTGTTCAATATAAGAATCATCTTTCAATGTGTGATTTCAATTTAGTCTGTCATACGAAACTCTTGGCGCCTTAAGTTAAATATGATGGGCTCAAATGCCTTTGATTGAACGTTCTAATGACGTTTATACGCAAATCTAAATAACATGAGGTTGCTGCGATTTGAGGCAACACAAGGAGTATCCGGACACCCTTGCTCCTCGGTAGTCAGCTAAACGCTCCGACGGCCCGCTGGCCCCCTTGTAATACAAAAAGAGAGGGAATCGTGCACATGTTTCCGTTCCCTCCTTCTTTTCATTTCATTGCCAAGCATACGTATCGTATCAGTAACGCAAGAAGTTTTACTTCAGTCGTGAGGTTTTATTTTAAGTGCACGTCCCAGGCCAACGATCAAGTCGGTTTGATGGATCATTTGTTTTTATTTTATGCACAATAAAACAACTAGATGTACCGAGCCTGCCTGAACTGTGTATGGTGGCAGCATCTCCACCAAGTTTGTTCCAGTAAGTTGGTTCAAGCCCTGTCGTGGCGGTGGGTCTCAGTAGCCTGCGGTGAACCTTAAGGTAAGCCAATTGAACCGAGGGGGTTGCACTATGTACCCCTCATATAGGAAAAGGGCACCTAAGAACAGGAGGAGGAGGCGCTCTTGCACACGGGGCACGCCGCGAGGATGGAAACGTCACCCCAATCCCCATCCCAAAGTTGGTGGGTTGTCCTGAGGTGCGGTCTACGATACAAGGCTCTCTGGGGAGGTGGTGCCGGTCCCTTGTGGGATGACCAGCCGTCGAGGTGCCCCGATGATTTATACTTTCGGGACACCTTAACAAAGGTGGCACTGATGGCTCTCGCGTTAGTTTTCGTAGGTATTCGGCGTAACAATGTGCCTGGACCCAGGGCTGGTGATGGCGCGTAAATGCGATTCCCGCGTCAACGAAAAAAAAAGATTGGGATGTGAAAGCTATGCTGCCGCGGTAGTAGCAGGCATTGGCCCGTGGAGGCTGGGGGGGAGGGGGTATTAGTAAGGCAACACATTTGCATGACAACAATAATATGAATGTATATCTGGGCACCGGCAACGACGCACCATAACAATATTGCGGATGTTTATAAACGTCGTGACGTTTGTCTGTTCATTTACTCCTTATTCCTTCTCCCTCCTTATTCGGAGGGAGCTACTGCTGTTGGCAACGCTACTACACCTGCCAGTTCATCGGACTAGCGAAGGCTTTTGTGTCTTCTAGCTGGTAACCATCGCCATGAATGCGCTGGTGATGTGCTTACAAACAGAGATTTATACACTACCTTTCTTTGTCCCATTAGTATGACATTTATAATTGAGGAACTCGCAGTACGTTGGGAATGTTTGGAAATACGTATCAGCTCTTTTTATATGGTCTTCGTTTCTGGGCCATATTCTGTTCCAAGCATTAAACTCTATCTCATATACGACTAGCCGGGCACACACTGGACCTATCCTGAAAGGTTAAGAGAACGTGTAAGTACATGATGTAGCACTCAGAGAATGTACCTACTTATGTAAATCAGGAAAACTCATTGGTAGATGTCGGGGTACTAGACCACCGAGATTTTGTTTGAATGTATATCTAAGTTAAATAAACACTAATATTTACATAATTATAAGACTATTATAGTTTACATATGCGGCACAACCGCACCATCCTTTTCTCGAAGCTAATCACGTAATTTTAATTAAACGAGAATAGTGAATTTTCAGTAAGCAAACAGATATTATGTATTATATTATTATTACGAATAGGCTCGCTGTAGTGGCAATGGGCTGGTCACACACTCAGAAGATCAGATGGCAGATGGGCCAACGAGGTTTTGAAGGCCTCGTTTAGGAAAACGAAGTGTTGGCCGACCGTTCACCAGGTGGGAAGACGATCTCCGTGCAGTAGCCGGTCCGGGATGGATGCGAGTAGCAGGATATCGGTCGTCTTGGCGTTCATTGAGAGAGGCCCATATAATGATATGATATGATGATGAAGCAGATATCGTATAATCCTCGTAAATTTCATATATTAATTTCACTCAATTTTAAAGACTAGTTTAAGAAGTGACAGACTGACCGGTTATCATAAATTCATTACATTTTACATATTATTGGATTACCAGTTTTATTACAGACCGCCCCCCCCCCCTCAGCTCCAGTTTCAGGTCCTGGATATCCTTATTAAGGCAAATTTGACGTGTCTTCTAAGGGCTATAGTCCTAAATGTCAGCCGACACACGATAGTCTTCCGACATTTCATTACAGAGTTCCCCTGACTACATTACTTTGCGCCCATGACTACCTATCAGCTACATCATCAGAGCATGAACGTCATCTAGTAAAGTACTCGACAGAACAAATCACACAAAACCAAACACGATGTGTTTGCGATGTTTTCTTACATAGCGCCCATGACTACCTGTCGGCTACATCATCAGAGCATGAACGTCAACTGGTAAAGTACAGTCTGTCGTGACAGAGCAAATCAAACAAAACCAAACACGATGTGATTGCGATGTTTTCTTACATAGCGCCCATGACTACCTGTCGGCTACATCATCAGAGCATGAACGTCAACTAGTAAAGTACAGTCTGTTGTGACAGAGCAAATCAAACAAAACCAAACACGATGTGATTGCGATGTTTTCTTCCATAGCGCCCATAACTACCTGTCGGCTACACGATCAGAGCATGAACGTCAACTAGTAAAGTACACGACAGAGCAAATCAAACAAAACCAAACACGATGTGATTGCGATGTTTTCTTACATAGCGCCCATAACTACCTGTCGGCTACATCATCGGAGCATGAACGTCAACTGGTAAAGTACTCGACAGAGCAAATCAAACAAAACCAAACACGATGTGATTGCGATGTTTTCTTACAGAGTTCCCATGGCTACTGGTTCCTTGTCATCAAATGTTCATATGTGTACTAAATTTCATCTCAACACTACACCGGATGTTGGGTCTAAATTAACTTGCAGCATTTTACTTTCACATACTGCCGTGCTCCCAGGTATTGGTAAAAGATGTACAGGTAAGTAAGAGATAGTATTGTACTGCATTGCATCCACATTAGGCTAACATGACGGGTGAGTTGCCCCCTGCTTAAACATGATGTTGACATAAATTCACCTTATGTCAACATCATATCTATGATGTCGTGTTTTGTGCTGTTTCTGAGTTTTCTAGGTCTCATTGGAGGACAGGAGTCTCCGCGGTGGGTCAATCACCCCATGTTCCAAATGTTCCTTTACCCCTTACCTAATGCAAAAATGCTGCATATGGATATAAAAATATGTTGAAACATAACAATAAAATGGTCAACGGAAGGAAAAAGCAAGAATGGGATATCTTTAATATTTATTAAGATATAAGAGGACAAACGGTCAGTCGGAGCCTTTAGATCACTATAACGACACCCATAGACATTGTTGACATGACACACCGCACAAAACGCGACATAGAGCTTGTCACATTAAGGCCGTATTATGTGGTCGCGAGGTAGCGGGTGGGTACCTGCAGGTCATGCTTCCGTAAGCAAAATTATGCTCATTCGACACTCACTGAAGTAGAACTAGTATTTCTAAAAGATCGCCTTAAACTGACTAACATATCATGGAAGGTCTAGAGTACTTTAAGATCCCCCACAATAAACCGTAATGGACCAGCAAAACTGTTAAAGTTATCGATTTTGTTTAATCACTGTTAAAATTAAAAAAATATCTGGTACATCTGATGAAGAACTCTATTAAAGAGTTCAACTGAACCATGGGAAATATGAAAATACGCTTTGACAAATGTTATTAAATGTGATGAACGTATTCAACTGATGTTTCCACACTTCCAAGAGACTAATCAAGCAAAAAAATTACTTACTCAAGAAAATAAGTTAACTACCATCAAAAACATCCTGTAAACAACAAGTCTCGATGGACCTGCTTGTTTATCTATAAAAAGTAATGATATCTCAACGCAAGGCCAAGCCAAATCTATCAGGTAAGCAGTCCCAACAAGATGTTTGTAGCGGAAATAGACGACGACAGTACTCTATAACCCAACACGGACGCTCGCCGTCATATAACAACTGCCTATGGATTCCCTGCCCTATCTATTATATCATCACTATGTCAAATTGGCACTAGTATTGTATAAAATGAAATGTTAGTCATATTAGTAATTTATTTGTTTGATAATGAATGAGTACTTTCTGATTTTTCCGTGACAATATAGTCAATTAATACTCCCTATAAAGTGTTATGACTTGTATGCACGGACCCGCTACTACAGATATCCAAGTGCGTTGTAGTCATATGTTGCTATAAACGAACCTACCTAACCTACCATACGATACGTTGACAATGAATACTGTTTTTTAGTCAGAGAGTAAAATATAACAAAAATGATTCGAATGCTGTCGCTCTAAACGCTCGGGAGAGTCCACGTCGACAAGCAGCGGCCTGCGACCGGCATGCTCGGTGCTCGTGTGCACGCGAGCGGACATCGTCCACTAGAGCAGCGCTGCTTGAGGCGGGTGAGGCAGCGGAGCCCACGGGCCACGGGGCATGCTCGTGTGTCGCCCGTCACGCAGCGCTGCCCAAATGCCCAGCCTGATGCTGGTATCCATCCCGGTCGGTCGTGCCAAGCTCAGAGCATACCAATCTTATATCTCTGATCACCATTGGGTTTTTAGAACAGTAACATTCCAGTCAACTCTTTGCGAGTATTTATAACTGGTACGGGTACACGAGGACACCCTTTTTCAGTTTAAGTACGCGTTTCAAGCAAGCTTAGAGCGCGTGACACAAAATATTTTGTGAAATAATTTTAAGTGATTGTTCCTGTTCGATTAATTAATAGCGCCAAGGTGCAGCTGGCTTGTACTCGAATTAAAAAATGAATTAAATGCTAGCCACAAAGAGTAAAGCTAACAAAAGAGCATGTGTGTGTACTTATACATGCGTAAAAGTTATACTTCTTTGGCGTAACAGGAGAAAAATATTGTTGTTTATGTCTTAAGTTTACGCGAATGTTGCTTATCACAATAAAACTACTTTTAGGGATCGCGGTTCATTTATTTATTTGACTAGCCTTACAGCAACCATGGTGATCGGTGGGCAGACAAAAATTATTTTAATAAAATTTTTATCTTTCGCCTTATTCTACGTTTGTAGAAAAAAAAGCTAACAATAGGAAAAAGATTCATACATTGTAAGTTTTATTATAACGCATTGCGGTAACTTTTTTGAAAAACTAAAATGTTGACTATAGCTAACTTTAGGGTGACACTCTCATTGTAAAAATTGACTCTAATTATTTTTCCCTAACGCACCAAAAGAAGTATAACATCAAAGACGCTATAACACTACAGGTTTAACATTTTCACATGATAACTTACTTCCTATAGAAGCGGTCACAATCTTCGCCGCAAACCGATGGTATAGGAGTAGTGCTGGTAGTTGTCGTGGTAACGTTCTCGTCGACCATATCGTTACTAGGCTCGATCGGCTTTATAATCCAGTCGCCGCCTTCCCAATATGGCTCGTATCCGTAGTGAGGGTTGTAGCCGACATCTCCCAGACCCCCTTTTGCTTCATCTACATTCTTAAAGTTGGTCATTCTGTAAGCGTAATACATATATACTATCCCTTTTTTGACTGCCGTAGCCAATTGGAAAGGATTCGTGTGTCCGTCTGTTACAAATGTTTTAATCACAGATTATGGGGTGCTGTATGTTTGAAATTTTAAAGAAGAAGATTGGAAAGTAATTTATGAACCGCTACTACTACTAACAGATAAATTATTGAGGGTAGCACCTCATACATATAACTGAGGGATAAAGTGAATAATATTTGTACACGCGAGCCAAGCCCTGTGCTAAGTACCGCGAGCACGTGTGTTACAGGTGCTATAATACAACGGACAATATATTTAATATTCTTATATATTTAAGATTTCTCTTACAGAAATGAACATCCATGACTTAGAAGCGAGCTGAACCCGCGATGACTGACGTAACACGCGGCTGAATCGCCACGTTACTACCTGAGCCCACCGCGCTTCCTCACCGCTGCGACTCCTCGGTCTCCAGGGTCGACAGCGGCCACCATTTGTGACCCTTCGGTATTAGAGCCCGACGGAATGCTACAAACTGCCTTGGGACCAGCAACGATTTTAATTCGAAGAAAATATGAGGAGTAGGAAGTGTTTTCCTGTTTCCTTCCCCACTCAAGGTGGAGACAATACTAGGATTTGACTAATCGATCACTGAATCAGTTTCGTGGCCCATTGGAGAGCTGGAGGAAAGGAGGGCGACGCACCTGCATAACATAACAGTAATGCGGATGTCTATTTGCGTCTATAGTCGTCCTAATGCTTCGATCGCTCGTTTGCCCCACTATAGTATAAAAATACCACATGCACCATAAATATTCTTCTACATTACTTAAAATTAGAGAGAATTGTGGGTGGTACCTGACCAAACCTATTGATACTTAGGTACCTAAGTATCTAGCACACATAGTACTATAAAATCACTCGATTGATGGTTACTAAATTTTCCGGGCCACTATAAAGTAAAGGTTTGATTACAAAAATATGTTATTATAAATAAATTACTGTTCCAACTTCTCCGCAATTTTCTCCGGGTTCAGACCCTTTAATCCAATTTTCCCTATCTGAGCGGCGATACCGGAAGGTACCTGCTCATACGTACCCCGACTGAAGCACGATATGTACACTGAAACGTAAAATAATTGAATAATTCAATTTCATACAATGTCTATCTTGTAACAATTTTAATATTGTTAACTATTTGACTGAAATCAGTGAATGAAAGAACCTCAGGAAGTACTGGCCCATATTGAAGAAAATCTTTTTGCTCCATTTGTCGAGGAACGCCACGAGCAATATACCGTAACGCCACGAGTAATAAAACCGGAGTTACACAAGTGAGGCTGCTATAGAATAACATGTCTCGCCTGAAGATATAGTAGTGAAATTTTGTGAGTAGGGTTGTTTTATGAAGTAGTCAGCCACTAAGGAAGGAATTTCCCCTAAGATACTCGTAGTAAAATAAAGGTAGAAAGATTGTATGGAAGTCCGCCATTTTTAAGTTAGGTACATGAAACTTTATTATAACTGATTACTACTGATGGCTACTAAATAATTTAAAATGAGTAAGTAGATGTTTAATTTTCATCATTATCAGCCCTTATCGGTCCACTGCTGGAACTAACGCCATGACGACCGATCTGCTGCTACTCGTATCCATCCCGGACCGGCTACTGCACGGAGATCGTCTTCCTACCTGGTGAACGGTCGACCAACACCTCGTTTTCCTAAACGCGGCCTCCACTCCAGAGCCTTACTGACCCATCTGACATCTGTTCTTCTGAGTGTGAGACCAGCCCGTTGCCACTTCAGCGAGCCTTTTCGTCGCGTGATATCGTTTAGTTACCTGCCTTATGGCTTCGCTACGAATTCTGTCAGACAGAGAAACACCCAAGTAGATGCATATTTAAGTGTTTCTGGATATTCTACCTCCAAATAGTGACACAAGGGTTGACATTTGTTGTGTATAGACTATGATATCAAATGTGTATGTAGACAATGATGTGAAAATAATAATTTATTAAATGTCAACTAAGCGTTAAATTCGCGGCGAGTATCCCTCCAAGGGAATCGTGAAAGAAAGCGTGAGCGTAAGGCTCACATACTTTACTACATAACGTTCCTTAGTAGTATAACACCTTTGACTCACTTATCCCGTTCTGGGGGATGACATACCTCTCGGTAGCGAATCACTGCAGATGCAGAGGCTTATACTCACCGGCTCTGTTACAGATATTACTTAAGTGCTCTTTCGTTAATCCACTCTCCCCTCTCTGGGGCCTGACATCACGGAGACAAAAGTTGTCATCGGCCTCGTCAGTCCTAACTACATACACGAAGCTAAGGCGTCACGTATCCTTCCTCTTCGCGTGCCTTGTATACCGCAAGGGTCCTTAGTTGGTCAAAGCTTTGTTCTGTCGTGACCTAATCCCCGAGATATATAGGGCTCACCGTCGTCTGTAATATATAGGGCTCACCGTCGTCTGTAATATATAGGGCTCACTGTCGTCTGTAATATATAGGGCTCACCGTCGTCTGTAATATATAGGGCTCACCGTCGTCTGTAATATATAGGGCTCACCGTCGTGTGTAATATATAGGGCTCACTGTCGTCTGTAATATATAGGGCTCACCGTCGTCTGTAATATATAGGGCT